>QNTS01002626.1:98543-127613 GCA_003317085.1 Hucho hucho
CGTGCCGGGCTCTGAAGGCGCACAGGGGACCTGGTGCGTGGAGCAGGGACAGGACGTGCCGGGCTCTCGATGCGCACAGGGGACCTGGTGCGTGGAGCAGGGACAGGACGTGCCGGGCTCTGAAGGCGCACAGGGGACCTGGTGCGTGGAGCAGGGACAGGACGTGCCGGGCTCTCGATGCGCACAGGGGACCTGATGCGTGGAGAAGGGACAGGCCGTGCCGGGCTCTGAAGACGCACAGGGAGCCTGGTGCGTGGAGCAGGAACAGGCCGTACTGGGCTGTGGAGACGCACCGGAGATACAGTGCGCAGAGCCGTCACAGGATAACCTGGTCCAAGGAGGCGCACCGGAGACCAGGAGCGCTGAGCCGACACCCTCCTTCCAGGCTGCACACTCCCCCTAGCTCGACAGATGCGGGAAGCTGGCATGTCGCGCTCCGGGCTGTGAACGCGCACTGTTGACACCGAGCGCTTCACCGCCTCACACGGTGCCTTACCAGTGCGACGCTCCCTTTGGTAAGCACGGGGAGTTGGCCCAGGTCTCAAACCTGGCTCAGCCAACCTCCCCGTGTGCCCCCCCAAATTTGTTTTTGGGGCTGCCTCTCGGGCTTCCTCGCCAGCCGTGTTCCCTCGTACTTCCTCTCATAGAATAGCCGCTCTGCCATCGCTGCCTCCAACTCCTCCCTGGGACGGCGATACTCCCCCTCCTGGCTCCAGGGTTCCTGGACAGTTGCACGCTGCTTGGTCCTGGTGTGGTGGGATATTCTGTCACGATCTTGTACAGAATTGGACCAAGGCGCAGCGTGCAGGGTTGAGTGAAACATATTTATTTCTAGAACTCACCAAAACAAAAGAAAGTACACAACGAACGTAACGCAGGTGTGGTACACACAACTACAAACATAACATAATATCCCACAACACAGGTGGGGGACTGAACAACCTAAATAGGATTCCCAATTAGAGACAACGACTAACAGCTGCCTCTAATTGGGAACCCAAACCAACCAACATAGAAATACAAACATAGACCAAAAAACACCCCTGATCACGTCCTGACCAAAACCACCATAGAGCAGCCAAAAGGGCTATCTATGGCCAGGACGTGACATTCATGGTAAAATTTCTGCTAAGAAACCACTACTAAAGGACACCAATAAGAAGAAGAGACTTGGGCCAAGAAACACGAGCAATGGACATTAGACTGGTGGATTTTTTGTGAGATTTTTGGTTCCAACCGCCATGTCTTTTTGAGATGCAGAGTAGGTGAACTGATGATCTCCACATGTGTGGTTCCCACCGTGAAGCATGGAGGAGGAGGTGTGATGGTGTGGGGGTGCTTTGCTGGTGACACTGTCAGTGATTTATTTAGAATTCAAGGCACACTTAACCAGTATGGCTACCACAGCATTCTGCAGCGATACGCCAATACACAACCAGGCTGTGTAAGGGCTACATCACCAAAAAGGAGAGTCAGATGACCTGGCCTCCACAATCACCCAACCTCAACCCAATTGAGATGGTTTGGGATGAGTTGGACCGCAGAGTGAAGGAAAAGCAGCCAACAAGTGCTCAGCATATGTTGAATCTCCTTCAAGAGTGTGCAATGCTGTCATCAAGGCAAAGAGAGGCTACTTTGAAGAATCTAAAATCTATTTTGATTTGTTTAACACTTTTTGGTTACTACATGATTCCATATGTGTTATTTCATTGTTTTATTTCTTCACTATTATTCTACAATGTAGAAAATAGTAAAAATAAGGAAACAAACCTTGAATAAGTCGGTGTGTGCAAACATTTGACTGGTACTGAACATCTAGCTGGTTTGTCTATGCATCGGCAGGACAGAACGGCAGCGTCGAGTAAGCTTAAAGGAGGAGGTATGTTTCTCTTTGTTAATTAAAAACAGCTGGTGTGCGATCGCTAATGTTAGTGAAGTCTCGAGGTTCTGCTCGATTGAGTAAGCTGATAAGCTGTAGACCATACTATTTACCAAGGATTCCATCTATATTATCCGTAGCTATTTATCACCACAAACCGATGCTGGCACTAAGACTGCACTCAACAAGCTGTATAGAACAATACGAAAACAAGAAAATGCTCATCCAGAGGCAGCACTTCTTGTGGCCAGTGATTATAATGCAGGGAAACTGAAATCCATCTTACCTCATTTCTACGTGTGCAACTAGAGGCGAAAAAACTCAACATCACCTTTACTCCACACACAGAAATGCATACAAAGCTATCCCTCATCCTAAATCTGACAATAACTCTATCCTCTTGCTTCCTGCTTACAAGCAAAAACTCAAACAGGAAGTACCAGTGATATGCTCAGTACGAAAGTGGATAAAAAAAAAATATATATATATATATTTCACCTTTATTTAACCAGGTAGGCAAGTTGAGAACAAGTTCTCATTTACAACTGCGACCTGGCCAAGATAAAGCAAAGCAGTTCGACACATACAACAACACAGAGTTACACATGGAATAAACAAACATACAGTCAATAATACAGTAGAAAAAAAGTCTATATACAGTGTGTGCAAATGAGGTAAGATAGGGGAGGTAAGGCAATAAATAGGCCATGGTGACGAAGTAATTACAATATAGCTTTTAAACACTGGTGTGGTAGATGTGCAGAAGATGAATGTGCAAGTAGAGATACTGGGGTGCAAAGGAGCAAGATAAATAAATAAATACAGTATGGGGATAAGGTAGTTGGATGGGCTATTTACAGATGGGCTATTTACAGATGGGCTATGTACAGGTGCAGTGATCTGTGAGCTGCTCTGACAGCTGGTGCTAAAGCTAGTGAGTGAGGGAGATATGAGTCTCCAGCTTCCTCCAAAGGAGGAATTGGCTTTGGGGGTGACCAGTGAGATATACCTGCTGGAGCGCGTGCTACGGGTGGGTGCTGCTATGGTGACCAGTGAGCTGAGATAAGATGGGGCTTTACCTAGCAAAGACTTGTAGATGACCTGGAGCCAGTGGGTTTGGCGACGCGTATGAAGCGAGAGCCAGCAAACGAGAGCGTACAGGTCGCAGTGGTGGGTAGTATATGGGGCTTTGGTGACAAAATGGATGGCACTGTGATAGACTGCATCAAATTTGTTGAGTAGAGTGTTGGAGGCTATTTTGTAAATGACATGGCCGAAGTCAAGGATCGGTAGGATGGTCAGTTTTATGAGGGTATGTTTGGAAGCATGAGTGAAGGATGCTTTGTTGTGAAATAGGAAGCCGATTCTAGACTTAATTTTGGATTGGAGATGCTTAACGTGAGTCCGGAAGGAGAGTTTACAGTCTAACCAGACACCTAGGTATTTATAGTTGTCCACATATTCTAAGTCAGAACCGTCCAGAGTAGTGATGCCGGATGGGCGGGCGGGCAGGAGCGGGCAGCGATCGGTTGAAGAGCATGCATTTAGTTTTACTTGCATTTAAGACCAGTTGGAGGCCACGGAAGGAGAGTTGTATGGCATTGAAGCTCGTATGGAGGTTAGTTAACACAGTGTCCAAAGAAGGGACAGAAGTATACAGAATGGTGTCGTCTGAGTAGAGGTGGATCGGAGAATCACCAGCAGCAAGAGCAACATCATTGATGTATACAGAGAAGAGAGTCGGCCCGAGAATTGAATTTTCTGCTTGAAAAAGCTAGCCTTAGCTTTCCTAACTGCCTGTGTATATTGGTTCCTAACTTCCCTGGGGTTATTCGATGCTAATGCAGAACGCCACAGGATGTTTTTGTGCTGGTCAAGGGCAGTCAGGTCTGGAGAGAACCAAGGGCTGTATCTGTTCCTGGTTCTAGATATTTTGAAAGGGGCATGCTTATTTATGATGGTGAGGAAGGCACTTTTAAAGAATAATCAGGCATCCTCCACTGATGGGATGAGGTCAATATCCTTCCAGGATACCCGGGCCAGGACGATTAGAAAGGCCTGCTCACTGAAGTGTTTTAGGGAGCGTTTGACAGTGATGAGGGTTGGTCGTTTGACCGCAGACCTATTACGGATGCAGGCAATGAGGCAGTGATCTATGAGATCTTGGTTGAAAACAGCAGAGGTGTATTTGGAGGGCAAGTTGGTTAGGATGAGGGTGCCCGTGTTTATGGATTTGGGGTTGTACCTGGTGGGCTCATTGATAATTTGTGTGAGATTGAGGGCATCAAGCTTAGATTGTAGGATGGCTGGGGTGTTAAGCATGTCCCAGTTTAGGTCACCTAGCAGCACGAGCTCTGAAGATAGATGGGGGGCAATCAATTCACATATGGTGTCCAGGGCACAGCTGGGGGCTGAGGGTGGTTTATAGCAAGCGGCAACAGTGAGAGACTTGTTTCTGGAAAGGTTGATTTTTAAAAGTAGGAGCTCAAATTGTTTGGGTACAGACCTGGATAGTAAGACAGAACTCTGCAGGCTATCTCTGCAGTAGATTGCAACTCCGCCCCCTTTGGAAGTTCTATCTTGTCGGAAAATGTTATAGTTCGAGATGGAACTTTCAGGGTTTTTGGTGGTCTTCCTAAGCCAGGATTCAGACACGGCTAGGACATCCGGGTTGGCAGAGTGTGCTAAAGCAGTGAATAAAACAAACTTAGGGAGGCTTCTAATGTTAACATGCATGAAACCAAGGATTTTACGGTTACAGAGGTCAACAAATGAGAGCACCTGGGGAATAGGAGTGGAGCTAGGCACTGCTGGGCCTGGATTAACCTCTACATCACCAGAAGAACAGAGGAAGAGTGGAATAATGGTACGGCTAAAGGCTATAAGAACTGGTCGTCTCGTACATTCGGAACAGAGAGTAAAAGGAGCAGGTTTCTGGGCGCGATAGAATAGATTCAAGACAATGTACAGACAAAAGCATGGCAGGATGTGAATACAGTAGAGGTTAGGCATTGGGTGATGATGAGAGAGATATTATCTCTAGAAACATCATTTACACCAGGTGATGTCACTGCGTGTGTGGGGGGTGGAACTAAAGGGTTGGCTAAGGCATATTGAGCAGGGCTAGAGGCTCTACGGTGAAATAAGACAATAATCAATAACCAGAACAGCAATGGACAAGGCATATTGACATGAGGGAGAGGCATGCGTAGCCGAGTAATCATAGGGGTCCAGTGAGTAGTGAGTCTGGCTGGAGACACGACAATTCAGACAGCTAGCGGGCCGGGGCTAGCAAGCTAGCAAAAGGGCCTTAGAGGGATGTCGCAACGGAGGAAGTCTGTTATAGCCTCCTCGTGCGGAGCCTCCTCGTCAGTTGTAGTGGATTAGTAGGGTTACGTGTGGTAAAGGGGTCCAGTCCAATTGGCAAAATAGGTATAGTGGCCCAAGAAATTCAGCTAACAGTCCGGTATGCTCTAGACAGCTAGCGGGCCGCGGCTAGCAGAATAGCAGATGGGATTCAGGGGACGTCGCGACGGAGGGGCCAGTTGAAAAACCCCCTCGGGCAGATTACGTCGGTAGTCCAGTCGTGAATGATCGGCGGGGCTTTGTACCGGCAGTAAAAGGGGTCCAGGTTTTGTAGCCCAGGAGTGGCTGATGTACCTCTTCAGCTAGCCGGGAGACGGGCCTAGCATGGGCTAGCTCCAGGCTAATTGGTGCTTGCTTCGGGACAAAGACGTTAGCCAGGAGTAGACACTCGGATTGCAGCTAGCTAGCTGCGATGATCCAGGTGAGAAGGTTCAGAGCTTACGGTGGGAATCCGGGGATATGGAGAGAAAATAGGTCCGGTATGCTCTGGTTTGAATCGCGTTGTGCAAACTGGCGAGAGTTTTCTGAGCTAAATGTTAGCTGATGACCGCTAGCAGTGGTTAGCTGACCACTAGCTAGTAGCTAGTTAGCTGGCTAGCTTCTGTTGGGGGTTCCGATTCAGAAGTAAAGAAAAATACTTTAGAAAAAAGTAGATCTACACCACATTTGGTGAGGCGGGTTGCAGGAGAGTATTTTGAAGTTGAGGTTTAGAAAAATATAAAAAAGATATGCAAAGAAAAAAGATATAAAAGATATATACATGGGACACGACAAAGACGAGGACAAAGACGTCTGACTGCTACGCCATCTTGGATTCAGCGGATCCTATGCAGATCCTAAGATACAGGACTGTTTCGCTAGTGCAGACTGGAATATGTTCCCGGATTCATCCGATGGCACTGAGGAGTTTACCACATCAGTCACTGGCTTCATTAATACGTGCATTGACAACATACGTACATATGCTAACCAGAAGCCATGGATTAAGGGCAACATCCGCACTGAGCTAAAGGCCAGAGTTGTCGCTTTCAAGGAGTAGGACACCTATCCAGACGCTTATAAGAAATCCTGCTACGCCCTCCGACAGACAATCAAACATGCTTAGCAGTCGGACGTGTGTTTATCTTGTCCCGTGTAAGTAGTCATTTTCCTTGTTTTTTTTTCATTTAAATTTCGTATATATTTTAATCACTCTTTCTATCTACGACTGAATATACTTTCCTGCAACCCGCCTCACCCAATGTGGTACGGATCTGCTATTTTTATACTTTAGAACCAGAACCCCCATCAGAAGCTAGCCAGCTAACTAGCTAGTAGGCAGTTAGCCACTGCTAGTGGTCTTCACCGTTAATTCAGACACCAGCCAGCTTCAGCTCGGCCAATACCTGCCAGTCTGCACAGCGCGATATCAACCCAGAGCATATCGGACTGCTTTTTCTCTACCATGTCACCGGATTCCGACCGCAAGCTCTGGACCATTACACCGGATCATCGCAGCTAGCTTGCTGCAACCTGGGTGGCTACTGCTGGCTAACGCCTCTGTCCCAAAGCAAGCACCAGTTAACCTTGAGCTAGCCTCGAGCTAGGCCCAAGAGCCAAAGAGGTCTACTAGCCAATTCTCGGGCTACAATACCTCTTTTGCCAATTGGCCTGGACCCTTTTTTGCTGACATGGAGCCCCGCGGATCGCGGATCACGACTGGTCTGTCGACGTAATCGTCCGAGGAGGTTTCAACAGGCTTTTCCGTTGCGACGTCCCGAAGACCCATCTGCTAGCACCGGCCCGCTAGCTTTCTGATTCGCTGTGTCTCCAGCTTGCCTAGCGTAGTAGCGACTACCGAACGGCTCCCTGACTCACCTATTGCAGCTCATTGGACCCATTGATCAATCGGCTACACATGCCTCTCCCTAATGTCAATATGCCTTGTTTACTGATGTTTAGGTTACTTATTATTGTTTTATCTCACTGTAGAGCCCCCAGCCCCACCCAACTTGCCTTAGATAGCTCTTTTGTCCCATCGCCCACACATGCGGAGACCTCACCTGGCTTAACTGGTTCCTCCAGAGACACTACCGCTCTCATTGTCACTCAATGCCTAGGTTTACCTCCACTGTACTCACATCCTACTATACCCTTGTCTGTACATTATGCCCTGAATCTATTCCACCACGCCCAGAAATCTGCTCCTTTTATTCTCTGTTCCCAACGCACTAGATGACCAGTTCTTATAGCCTTTAGCCGTACGCTTATCCTACTCCTCCTCTGTTCCTCTGGTGATGTAGAGGTTAACCCAGGCCATGTAGACCCCAGCACCACTCTTATTCTCCAGGCACTCTCATTTGTTGACTTCTGTAACCGTAAAGGCCTTGGTTTCATGCATGCTAACATCAGAAGCCTCCACCCTAACTTTGTTTTATTCACTGCTTTAGCACACTCCGCCAACGCTGATGTCCTAGCCGTGTCTGAATCCTGGCTTAGGAAGGCCACAAAGAATTCTGAAATTTCCATCCCCAACTACAACAATTTCCGACAAAATAGAACTGCCAAAGGGGGCGGAGTTGCAATCTACTGCAGAGATAGCTTGCAGAGTTCTGTCATACTATCCAGGTCTGTGCCCAACCAATTCAAGCTTCTACTTTAAAAAATCCACCTTTCCAGAAATAAGTCTCTCACAGTTGCCGCTTGTTATAGACCCCCCTCAGCCCCCAGCTGTGCCCTGGACACCATATGTGAATTGATTGCCCCACATCTATCTTCAGATATCGTACTGCTAGGTGACCTAAACTGGGATATGCTTAACTTCTTAGGGAGCGGCAGCTGAGGTGTCGGTTTTGGAGAGTCTGGCGTGCCCAAAGTAAAAGGCCTGCCACTCAGGCCCAGAAACTAGGATATGCACATAATTAGTACTATTGGATAGGAAACACTCTGAAGTTTCTAAGAGTGTTAAAATATTGTCTGTGAGTATAACAGAACTGATATAGCAGGCGAAAACCCGAGGAATTTCTGTCCTGGAAAAAGTGTTTTTGACACATTGCCTCATTTTGAACCCCTCCCTATTGAAAACAGACATATATGGGAGTAAGATTGCAGTACCTATTGCTTCCACTGGATGTCAACAGTCTCTAGACAGTGTTTGGTGATGTTAGGTTGCTCTGGATGGTAATAGAAGAAGAATTTCGAACTAGTCATCGGATGTAAACAGAAGAGGAAGCGCGTTCACGGGCTCGCGCGCGCTGTGGTTTTTTCCTTTCCTATCGTCCAGTTTATAAACCGGTTGAAATATTATAGTAAATATACATAAAAGTGTTCCTAAGGATACATTATCAAGGATGTTTGATTGTTCTTGGACAAGTGTATAGGTATAGGTTGAACGTTTTCTCTTCACGGTTCAATGGGCGAGTGGACGCTGTATTTCATGAACATAACGCGCCAACCAAACTGAGATTTATGGATATAATAAATGACTTTTTCTAACAAAAGAACCATTGGATGTCTTCGTTGGACACTTGGGAAGCCCTCAGCAGAAGTTCTTCAAACGGTAAGGGATTTGTTTTCGCTGTGAAATGGGTTTTGTGTGAACCGCGCTGGTTTATGAATTTATGCTAATGGTTAAATATTGTAGGTGCTATCCTCAAACAATCAAATGTTGTGCTTTCGCCGTAAAGCCTTTTTGAAATCTGACAACGCTGTGATATTGCTAAGAATCAGAGCTTTTCATGACTATGCAACACTTGTATATTGATGAATGTTTAATAATTCAACTTTTGGATTTTGAATTTGGCGCCTTACATTTCACCGGGAGTGTCAGGAGTCTCCCTAAGTAGTTAACACCCCAGCCGTTCTACAATCTAAGCTAGATGCCCTCAATCTCACACAAATCATCAAGGAACCTACCAGGTACAACCCTAAATCTGTAACAATGGGCACCCTCATAGATATCATCCTGACCAACTTGCCCTCCAAATACACCTCTGCTGTCTTCAACCAGGATCTCAGCAATCACTGCCTCATTGCCTGCGTCTGTAATGGGTCCGCGGTCAAACGACCACCCCTCATCACTGTCAAACGCTTCCTAAAATACTTCAGCGAGCAAGCCTTTCTAATCGACCTGGCCCGGATATCCTGGAAAGATATTGATCTCATCCCATCAGTAGAGGATGCCTGGTTGCTCTTTAACTACTTAGGGAGCAGTGGGGCGCTAGCAGTGGGGCGCCACTCCCGACACTACCCGGGGGAAATGTAAGGTGCCAAATTCAAAATCCAAAAGTTGAATTATTAAACATTCATCAATATACAAGTGTTGCATAGTCATCAAAAGCTCTGCTTCTTGGAAATATCACAGCGTTGCCAGATTTCAAAAAGGCTTTACGGCGAAAGCACAACATTTGATTGTTTGAGGATAGCACCTACAATATTTAACCATTAGCATAAATTCATAACCCAACGCGGGTCTCAAAAAACGCATAAAATCGCTAATATAAAATCCCTTACCTTTCGAAGAACTTCTGCTGAGGGCTTCCCAAGTGTCCAACGAAGACAATCCATGCTTCTATTGGTAGAAAAAGTCATTTATTATATCCATAAATCTCTGTTTGGTTGGCGCGTTATGATCATAAAATCCACCGTTGAGTCGCCCATTGAACCGTGAAGAGAACGCGTTCACATTATACCTATACACTTGTCCAAGAACAATCAAACATCATTGATAATGTATCCTTAGGAACACTTTTATGTATATTTACTATAATATTTCAACCGGATTATAAACTGGACGATAGGAAAGGAAAAAACCACAGCGCGCGCGAGCCCGTGAACGCGCTTCCTCTTCTGTTTACATCCGATGACTAGTTCGAAATTCTTCTTCTATTACCATCCAGAGCAACCTAACATCACCAAACACTGTCTAGAGACTGTTGACATCCAGTGGAAGCAATAGGTACTGCAATCTTACTCCCATATATNGAAGAACTTCTGCTGAGGGCTTCCCAAGTGTCCAACGAAGACAATCCATGCTTCTTTTGTTAGAAAAAGTCATTTATTATATCCATAAATCTCTGTTTGGTTGGCGCGTTATGATCATAAAATCCACCGTTGAGTCGCCCATTGAACCGTGAAGAGAACGCGTTCACATTATACCTATACACTTGTCCAAGAACAATCAAACATCATTGATAATGTATCCTTAGGAACACTTTTATGTATATTTACTATAATATTTCAACCGGATTATAAACTGGACAATAGGAAAGGAAAAAACCACAGCGTGCGCGAGCCCGTGAACCCGCTTCCTCTTCTGTTTACATCCGATGACTAGTTCAAAATTCTTCTTCTATTACCATCCAGAGCAACCTAACATCACCAAACACTGTCTAGAGACTGTTGACATCCAGTGGAAGCAATAGGTACTGCAATCTTACTCCCATATATATGTCTGTTTTCAATAGGGAGGGGTTCAAAATGAGGCAATGTGTCAAAAACACTTTTTCCAGGACAGAAATTCCTCGGGTTTTCGCCTGCTATATCAGTTCTGTTATACTCACAGACAATATTTTAACACTCTTAGAAACTTCAGTGTTTCCTATCCAATAGTACTAATTATGTGCATATCCTGGTTTCTGGGCCTGAGTGGCAGGCCTTTTACTTTGGGCACGCCAGACTCTCCAAAACCGACACCTCAGCTGCCGCTCCCTAAGAAGTTAAAAGTGCTTTCCTCACCATCCTAAATAAGCATGCCCCATTTAAAAAATGTACAACTAAGAACAGATATAGCCCTTGATTCACCCCAGACTTGACTGCCCTTGACCAGCACAAAAACATCCTGTGGTGTACTGCAGTAAAATCGAATAGCCCCCGCGATATGCAACTTTCAGAGAAGTCAGGAACCAATATACACAGTCAGTTAGGAAAGCCAAGGCTAGCTTTTTCAAACAGAAATTTGCCTCCTGTAGCACTAATTTCAAAAAGTTTTGGGACGCTGTAAAGTTCATGGAGAAAAAGAGCACCTCCTCCCAGTTGCCCACTGCACTGAGGTTAGGAAACACTGTCACCACAGATAAATCTACCATAATCGATCATTTCAATAAGCATTTTTCAACGGCTGGCCACGCTTTCCACCTGGCTACCCCTACTCGGCCTACAGCTCTGCACCCCCCCACTTGCCCAAGTCCCCCCCGCTTTTCCTTCACTCAAATCCAGACAGCTGATGTTCTGAAAGAGCTGCAAAATATGGATCCCTACATAGCAGCTGGGCTTGAAAATCTGGGCCCTCTCTTTCTAAAATTATCCACTGAAATTGTTGCAACCCCTATTACTAGCCTCTCTTTCGTATCGTCTTAGATTCCCAAAGATTGGAAAGCTGCCGCGGTCATCCCCCTCTTGAAAGGGGGAGACACTCTAGACCCAAACTGTTATAGACCTATATCCATCCTGCCCTGCCTTTCTAAAATGTTTGAAAGCCAAGTTAACAAACAGGTCACCGACCATTTCAAATCCCACCATACCTTCTCTGCTATGCAATCTGGTTTCAGAGCTGGTCATGGGTGCACCTCAGCCACGTTCATTGTCCTAAACGATATCATAAGGCTTTCGACTCTGTCAATCACCACATTCTTATCGGCAGACTCAATAGCCTTGGTTTCTCAAATGACTGCCTCGCCTGGTTCACCAACTACTTCTCAGATAGAGTTCAGTGTGTCAAATCGGAGGGCCTGTTGTCTGGACCTCTGGCATTCTCTATGGGGGTGCCACAGCGTTAAATTCTCGGGCCGACTCTTTTCTCTGTATATATCAATGATGTCGCTCTTGCTGTTGGTGATTATCTGATCCACCTCTATGCAGACGACACAATTCTGTATACATCTGGCCCTTTGGACACTGTGTTAAAACAACTCCAAACAAGCTTCAATGCCATACAACACTCCTTCCGTGGCCTCCAACTGCTTTTAAATGCTAGTCAAACTAAATGCATGCTCTTCAACCGATTGCTGCCCGCACCCACCCGCCCGACTACCATCACTACTCTGGACGGTTCTGACTTAGAATATTTGGACAACTACAAATACCTAGGTGTCTGGTTAGACTGTAAACACTCCTTCTAGACTCAACATTAAATCTAGAATCGGCTTCCTATTTCGCAACAAAGCATCCTTCACTCATGCCGCCAAACATACCCTTGTAAAACTGACTATCCTACCGATCCTTAACTTCGGCGATGTCATTTACAAAATAGCCTCCAACACTCTACTCAGCAAATTGGATGTAGTCTATCACAGTGCCATCCGTTTTGTCACCAAAGCTCCATATACTACCCAGCACTGCAACCTCTATGCTCTCATTGCCTGGCCCTCGCTACATATTCGTCACCAAACCCACTGGCTCCAGGTCATCTATAAGTCTTTGCTAGGTAAAGCCCCGCCTTATCTCAGCTCACTGGTCACCATAGCAACACCCACCCGTAGCATGCGCTCCAGCAGGTATATTTCACTGGTCATGCCCAAAGCCAACACCTCCTTTGGCCGCCTTTCCTTCCAGTTCTGCTGCCAATGACTGGAACGAATTGCAAAAATCACTGAAGCTGGAGACTTATATTTCCCTCTCTAACTTTAAGCATCAGCTGTCAGAGCAACGTACCGGTCAGTGTACCTGTACACAGCCCATCTGTAAATAGCACACCCAACTACCTCACCCCCATATTGTTCCTTTTTTTTTGCTCTTTTGCACCCCAGTATCTCTACTTGCACATCATCATCTGCACATCTATCACTCCAGTGTTAATGCTAAATTGTAATTATTTTGCCTCTATGGCCTATTTATTGCCTTACCTCCCTAATCTTACTACATTTGCACACACTGTACACATATTTTTCTATTGTGTTATTGACTGAACGTTTGTTTAGCCCATTTGTAACGGTGTGTTGTTGTTTTTGTCGCACTGCTTTGCTTTATCTTGGCCAGGTCGCAGTTGTAAATGAGAAATAGTTCTCAACTGGCCTAGCTGGTTAAATAATGGTGAAATAAAGAAATAAAAATTGTCAATACATGCAGACTGAATCCCAATACACCGGCTCTGACGCTCGTTGGATGTGGCAGGGCTTGCAAACTATAACGGATTACAAAGGGAAACCCAGCCGTGAGCTGCCCAGTGACGCAAGCCTACCAGACGAGCTCAATGCCATCTATGCTCGCTTCGAGGCAAGCAACACTGAACCATGCATGAGAGCACCAGCTGTTCCGTACGACTGTGTGATCACGCTCTCCGTAGCCAATGTGAGTAAGACCTTTAATCAGGGTAACATTTGCCAGGTTCCAGGGCCAGACGGATTACCAGTACGTGTACTCTGGAAAGTGTCTTCACTGACATTTTTATCCTCACCCTAACCCAGTCTGTAATACCTACATGTTTCAAGCAGACCACCATAGTCCCTGTGCCCAAGAACACCAAGGTAACCTGTCTAAACGCCACGTAGAACTCAGATCTGTAGCCCTGAAATGCTTTGAAAGGCTGGTCATGGCTCACATCAACACCATAATCCCAGGTACCCTGGATCGATCAATCAATCAAATATATTTATAAAGCCCTTCTTACATCAGCTGATGTCACAAAGTGCTGTACAGAAACCCAGCCTAAAACCCCAAACAGCAAGCAATGCAGGTGTAGAAGCACGGTGGCTAGGAAAAACTCCCTAGAAAGGCCAGAACCTAGGAAGAAACCTAGAGAGGAACCAGGCTATGAGGGGTTGCCAGTCCTCTTCTGGCTGTGCAGGGTGGAGATTATAACAGAACATGGTCAAGATGTTCAAATGTTCATAGATGACCAGCAGGGAAAAATAATAATAATCACAGTGGTTGTCGCGGTTGCAACAGGTCAGCACCTCAGGAGTAAATGTCAGTTGGCTTTTCATAGCCAATCATTCAGAGTATCTCTACCACTCCTGCTGTCTCTAGAAAGTTGAAAACAGCAGGTCAGGGTTCCATAGCCGCAGGCAGAACAGTTGAAACTGGAGCAGCAGCAGGGCCAGGTGGACTGGGTACAGCAAGGAGTCATCAGGCCAAGTAGTCCTGAGGCATGGTTCTAGGGCTCAGGTCCTCTGAGCGAGAGAGAGAGAGAGAGAGAGAGAGAGAGAAAGAAAGAAAGAAAGAAAGAAAGAAAGAAAGAAAGAAAGAAAGAGAAAGAGAAAAAGAAAGAAAGAAAGAGAAAAAGAGAATTAGAGAGAGCATACTTAAATTCACACAGGACACCGGATAAGAGAGGAGAAATACTCCAGATATAACAGACTGACCCTATCCCCCAAACACATCAACTACTGCAGCATAAATACTGGAGGCTGAGACAGGAGGTGTTGGGAGACACTGTGGCCACGTCCGACGATACCCCTGGACAGGGCCAAACAGGCAGGATATAACCCCACCCACTTTGCCAAAGCACAGCCCCCACACCACTAGAGGGATATCTTCAACCACCAACTTACCATCCTGAGACAAGGCTGAGTTTAGGGGGGGGACAAACCGGACAGGAAGATCATGTCAGTGACTCAACCCACTCAAGTGACACACCCCTCCCAGGGACGGCATGGAAGAGCACCAGTAAGCCAGTGACTCAGCCCCTGTAATAGGGTTAGAGGCAGAGAATCACAGTGGAGAGAGGGGAACCGGCCAGGCAGAGACAGCAAGGGTGGTTCGTTGCTCCAGTGCCTTTCCGTTCACCTTCACACTCCAGGGCCAGACTACACTCAATCATAGGACCTACTGAAGAGATGAGTCGTCAATAAAGACTTAAAGATTGAGACCGAGTCTGCATCTCTCACATGGATAGGCAGACCATTCCATAAAAATTGAGCTCTATAGGAAAAAGCCCTGCCTTTTTGCTTAGAAATTCTAGGGACAGTAAGGAGGCCTGCGTCTTGTGACCGTAACTTACGTGTAGGCATGTACGGCAGGACCAAATCGGAAAGATAGGTAGGAGCAAACCCATGTAATGCTTTGTAGGTTAGCAGTAAAACCTTGAAATCAGCCGTTGCCTTAACAGGAAGCCAGTGTAGAGAGGCTAGCACTGGAGTAATATGATCACATTTTTTGGTTCTAGTCAAGATTCTAGCAGCCGTGTTTAGCACTAACTGAAGTTTATTTAGTGCTTTATCCGGGTAGCTGGAAAGTAGAGCAATGCAGTAGTCTAACCTAGAAGGGACAAAAGCATGGATTAATATTTCTGCATCATTTTTGGAGAGAAAGGTTCTGATATTTGCAATATTACGTAGATGTAAAAAAGCTGTCCTTGAAACAGTCTTGATATGTTAGTCAAAAGAGATCAGGGTCCAGAGTAACGCCAAGGTCCTTCACGGTTTTATTTGAGATGACTGTGCAACCATCAAGATTAATTGTCAGATCCAACAAAAGATCTCTCTGTTTCTTGGGACCTAGAACAAGCATCTCTGTTTTGTCCGAGTTTAAAAGTAGAACATTTGCCGCCATCCACTTCCTTATGTCTGAAACCAGGCTTCCAGTGAGGGCAATTTTGGGGCTTCACTGTGTTTTATTAAAATGTATAGCTGTGTGTCATCCGCATAGCAGTGAAAGTTAACATTATGTTTCCGAATGACATCACCAAGACAAACAATAGTGGTCCTAAAACGGAGCCTTGTGAAACACCGAATTGTACAGTTGATTTGTCAGAGGACAAACCATCCACAGAGACAAACTGATATCTTTCCGACAGAAAAAATCTAAACCTGTCTTCAGGAAGGCAGTGAGTTGCTGCGCAACAGCTTTTTCAAAAGAAATTGAGAGGAATGGGAGATTCGATATAGGCCGATAGTTATTTATATTTTCTGGGTCAAGGTTTGGCTTTTTCAAGAGAGGCTTTATTACTGCCACTTTTAGAGAGTTTGGTACACATCCGGTGGATAGAGAGACATTTATTATGTTCAACATAAGAGGGCCAAGCAAAGGAGGTAGCTCTTTCAGTAGTTTAGTTGGAATAGGGTCCAGTATGCAACTTGAAGGTTTAGAGGCCATGATTATTTTCATCAATGTGTCAAGAGATATAGTACTAAAGAACTTGAGTGTCTCCCTTGATCCTAGGTCCTGGCAGAGTTGTGCAGACTCAGGACAACTGAGCTTTGGAGGAATACGCAGATTTAAAGAGGAGTCCGTAATTTGCTTTCTAATGATCATGATCTTTTCCTCAAAGAAGTTCATGAATGTATCACTGCTGAAGTGAAAGCCATCATCTCTTGGGTAATTCTGCTTTTTAGTTAGCTTTGCGACAGTATCAAAAAGAAATTTTGGATTGTTCTTATTTTCCTCAATTAAGTTGGAAAAATAGGATGATCGAGCAGCAGTGAAGGCTCTTCGATACTGCACGGTACTGTCTTTCCAAGTTAGTGGGAAGACTTCCAGTTTGGTGTAGCGCCATTTCCATTCCAATTGTCTGGAAGCTTGCTTCAGAGCTCTGGTATTTTCTGGATACCAGGGAGCTAGTTTCTTATGACAAATGTTTTTAGTTTTTAGGGGTGCAACTGCATCTAGAGTATTGTGCAGGGTTAAATTGAGTTCCTCAGTTAGGTGGTTAACTGATTTTTGTAAACTGACGTCCTTGGGTAGGCGGAGGGAGTCTGGAAGGGCATCTAGGAATCTTTGGGTTGTCAGAGAATTTATAGCCCGACTTTTGATGATCCTTGGTTGGGGTCTGAGCAGATTATTTGTTGCGATTGCAAACGTAATAAAATGGTGGTCCGATAGTCCAGGATTATGAGGAAAAACATTAAGATCCACAACATTTATTCCACGGGACAAAACTAGGTCCAGAGTATGACTGTGGCAGTGAGTAGATCCGGAGACATGATGGACAAAACCCACTGAGTCGATGATGGCTCCGAAAGCCTTTTGGAGGGGTCTGTGGACTTTTCCATGGGAATATTAAAGTCATCAAAAATTAGAATATTATCTGCCATGACTACAAGGTCCGATAGGAATTCAGGGAACTCAGTGAGGAACGCTGTATATGGCCCAGGACGCCTGTAAACAGTAGCTATAAAAAGTGATTGAGTAGGCTGCATAGATTTCATGACTAAAAGCTCAAAAGACGAAAACGTCATTTTTTTTTGTAACTTGAAATTTGCTATCGTAAATGTTAGCAACACCTCCGCCTTTGAGGGTTGCGCAGGGAATATGGTCACTAGTGTAACCAGGAGGTGAGGCCTCATTTAACACAGTAAATTCATCAGGCTTAAGCCATGTTTCAGTCAGGCCAATCACATGAAGATTATGATCAGTGATTCGTTCGTTGACTATAACTGCCTTGGAAGTGAGGGATCTAACATTAAGTAGTCCCATCTCTTTCAATAATGGCAGGAATGGAGGAGGTCTTTATTCCAGTGAGATTGCTACAAACACCACCATGTTTAGTTTTGCCCAACCTAGGTCGAGGTACAGACACGGTCTCAATGGGGATAGCTGAGCTGACTACACTGACTGTGCTAGTGGCAGAATCCACTAAGATGGCAGGCTGGCTAACAGCCTGCTGCCTGGCCTGCACCCTATCTCATTGTGGAGCTAGGGGAGTTAAAGCCCTGTCTATGTTTGTAGATACGATGAGAGCACCCCTCCAGCTAGGATGGAGTCCGTCACTCCTCAACAGGCCAGGTTTGGTCCTGTTTGTGGGTGAGTCGCAGAAAGCGGGCCAATTATCTACAAATCTTTTGGGAGGGGCAGAAAACAGTTTTCAACCAGTGATTGAGTTGTGAGACTGCTGTAGAGCTCATCACTCCCCCTAACTGGGAGGGGGCCAGAGACAATTACTCGATGCCGACACATCTTTCTAGCTGATTTACATGCTGAAGCTATGTTGCGCTTGGTGACCTCTGACTGTTTCATCCTAACATTGTTCGTGCCGACGTGGATAACAATATCCCTATACTCTCTACACTCGCCAGTTTTAGCTTTAGCCAGCACCATCTTCAGATTAGCCTTAACGTCGGTAGCCCTGCCCCCTGGTAGTGTATGATCGCTGGATGATTTGTTTTAAGTCTAATACTGCGGGTAATGGAGTCGCCAATGACTAGGGTTTTCAATTTGTCAGAGCTAATGGTGGGAGGCTTCGGCGTCTGGTAGGCTTGCGTCACTGGGCAGCTCGCATCTGGGTTTCCCTTTGTAGTCCATAATAGTTTTCAAGACCTGCCACATCCAACGAGTGTCAGAGCCGGTGTAGTAGGATTCAATCTTAATCCTGTATTGACGCTTTGCTTGTTTGATGGTTCGTCTGATGGCATTGCGGGATTTCTTATAAGCGTCCGGATTAGTGTCCCGCTCCTTGAAAGTGGCCGCTCCAGCCTTTAGCTCGATGCGGATGTTGCCTGTAATCCATGGCTTCTGGTTGGGATATGTACGTACGGTCACTGTGGCGACAACATCGTCGATGAGCCTATTGATGAAGCCGATGACAGGTGGTATACTCCTCAATGCCATTGGATGAATCCCGGAACATATTCCTGTCTGTGCTAGCGAAAACTGTCCTGTAACGTTGCAGCCGCATCATCTGACAACTTCCGTTTTGAGCGAGTCAGTAATACTTCCTGCTTTAGGTTTTGCTTTTAAGCAGGAATAAGGAGGATATAATTATGGTCTGATTTGCCTAATGGAGGGCGGGGGAGAGCTTTGTATGCATCTCTGTGTATGGAGTAAAGGTGGTCTAGAGTTTTTTTCCCCTCTGGTTGCACATAAGACATGCTGGTAGAAATGAGGTAAAACGGATTTAAGTTTGCCTACATTAAAGTCCCCGGCCACTAGGAGTGCCGCTTCTGGATGGGCATTTTCTTGTTTGCTTATGGCCTTATAGAGTTGGTTGAGTGCGGTCTTAGTGCCAGCATCGGTCTGTGGTGGTAAATAGACAGCTACGAATAATACAGATGAAAACTCTGTTGGTAGATAGTGTGATCTACAGCTTTTCATACGGTGCTCTACCTCAGGCGAGCAATACCTCAAGACTTCTTTAATATTAGACATCGCGCACCAGCTGTTTTTGACAGACACCCCCACCCCTCGTCTTACCAGATGTAGCTTCTCTGTTCTGCCGTTGCATGGAAACATAAGATATTACCGTTTTTAATGTCCCGTTGGTAGGATAATCTTGATCTTAGGTCATCGATTTTATTTTCCAATGATTGCATGTTGGCCAATAGAACGGATGGCAGTGGGAGTTTACTCGCTCACCTACAAATTCTCAGATAGCAGCACGACCTTCGCCCCCTTTTTCTCCGTCTTTTCTTCACGCAAATGACGGGGATTTGGTCCTGTTCCCAGGAAAGCAGTATATCCTTCCTGTCAGACTCGTTAAAGAAAAAGAATTCTTCCAGTTCGTGGATAGTAATTGATGTTCTGATGTCCAGAAGTTATTTTCGGTCATAAGAGACGGTAGTAGCAACCTTATGTACAAAATAAGTAAAAAAATAAGTTACAAACAACGCGAAAAAAAACGAAATAAGTAGCACAGTTGGTTAGGTGCAAGTAAAACGTCCGCCAGCACCATTACTACTCCTAGTGGGCGGTTGTGAAGTAATCTCCTGACATCATGCTCACCTGGACATCTAGGGGATGTTGAGCGACCAGGCTGGAGGTGCAGATGCAACAGGAGGAGCAACCCAAGATGTCCAAAACTCCTAGAAATTTGACAAATGTCGGAGTCTGAATTAAATTTGTTCAAACCATGCGATCTTGTGTGCCTATGTTTGTGTTGCGGGCTCACACCGCTAACAAATTCCTATATCGTGCATATAATTATGGCTGTATTAAAACTTAGGGATTTTTGCCTAAAATGACAAATCTAACTGCCTGTAGCTCAGGCCCTGAAGCAAGGATATGCATATTATTGGTACCATTTCAAAGGAAGCACTTTGAAGTTTGTGGAAATGTCAACTGAATGTAGGAGAATATAACACAATAGATCTGGTAGTAGAAAATTCAAAGAAAAAAAAAGCGTTTTTTTTCTACCACCATCTTTGAAATGCAAGAGAAAGGTCCCAGTTCCAGCCATCACAATTGTTGTAATTCCGATGGTGTCCTGAAGATGGCAGCAGTGTATGTGCAAAGTTTCAGACGGATAACTTACAGTATGAGCAATCTACATGACATTTTGTGTGAAGTCACCCAGGTACATTTGGGCAAATCGTGAAGGAGACATTTGCATTCATATAAAACATTTCTGCAAGAATATCGTCAAATCTTTATACTTGGACTTTGATTTAGCTTTTCCAGGATTAGTAGCCATATTATAAGTTCAACATTTGCAAAACAACCAGTTTTCATAACTTAATAAATCTGAATATTCTTATAATTTTTGTCCAAAATGAAAAGATGCTGTCATACAAGGTTAGTAGATACTCTCGTAAGCCCAGCTCATTGGCCATCTAGCTAGCTGGTTGACCCCGATTGGTGCTTATTTGACAAAGTTAGAGTTGTTCAAGTGAAGACTGCCCGCATCATCGGCGTGCCATGAAGGCGTCTCTCTCTGACCAAATATGGTGTCCTATAGGATATACTACACCCCTAATGATATAGTGAAGTCTGGTTACGTTCTAGGATCTCTGAGGAATATTAACCTTTTTAGGATATGAAAAAGGATTTTATCTGACAAAACGACACTTCATGTTATCTCTGGGACCCTTTGGATGATAAATCAGAGCAAGATTTCAGAATGTACGTGCACATTTCACCTTCAGAGGTGAATTTATCAAACCTACCGTGGTGAAAAAAGTGTTTTGTTGTTAGAAGCTCTCATCAAACAATTGCATGGCATTTTTTCGCAGTAATAGCTACTGTAAATTGGAAAGTGCAGTTATATTAACAAGAACTTTAAGCTTTCAGCCGATATAAGACATTTATATGTACCGACATTTGTTGTTTCTCTAAAATCAGAGATCGTGACACAAGTCGCTGCATGATTTACAACTGTCCCGTTGACGGGACGCCTATCCCTATTAACGCGGCCCTTGTCTTGTCTCGTGCTATACGGCTCTACAGAGGGCCATTTAATTTCCGAACTTGGGAAAACGAGCTCCCATCCCAATACACACACAGTGTATATGTTTCCCTTGTCTGGCAACCCCCTCTTGAGCCGCAAACATTTATTGGCTGCGATGGATCCTGAACGGAAAGGTGAGCGAGGGAAGGAGAGAAGAGGGAGAGAGAGTTTACAAACAGAAACATACCCCACAGAGCCCCAGGACAGCAACACAATTAGACCCAACCAAATCAGGAGAAAACAAAAAGATAATTACTTGGAAAGAATTTACAAAACAAACAGCAAACTAGAATGGTATTTGGCCCTAAACAGATAGTACACAGTGGCAGAATACCTGACCACTGTGACTGACCCAAATTTAAGGAAATAATTGACTATGTACAGATTCAATGAGCATAGCCTTGCTATTGAGAAAAGCCGGCAAAGGCAGACCTGGCTCTCAAGAGAAGATAGGTTATGTGTACGCTGCCCATAAAATGAGGTGGAAACTGAGCTGCACTTCCTAACCTCCTGCCAAATGAATGACCATATTAGAGACACATATTTCCCTCAGATTACACAGACCCACAAAGAATTTGAAAATAAATCACATTTTGATCAACTCCCATATCTAAATGGTGAAATACCACAGTGTGCAATCACAGTAGCAAGATTTGTGACCTGTTGCCACAAGAAAATGGCAACCAGTGAAGAACAAACTCCATTGTAAATACAACCCATATTTATGTTTATTTATTTTCCGTTGTGTACTTTAACTTTTGCACGTCATTACAACACTGTATATAGGCATAATGACATTTGAAATGTCTTTATTCTTTTGGAACTTTTGTGAGTGTAATGTTTACTGCTCATTTTTTATTTTTTATTTAACTTTTGTTCATTATCTATTTCACTTGCTTTGGCAAGGTAAACATATGTTCGCCATGCCATTAAAGCCCCTTAAATTGAAATTGAAATTGAGAAAGAGGGCGGGATGAGTGAGCTAGAGGGGATGGGCGGGGATTAGAGCTCTGTTTTTCTGTCTGGGGCATCTCTCTCGCACTATCACGCCTTCTCTCCCAGCCTACTACGGCTAATCGCAGTAGCACGGGGAGGGAGGGAGTAAAGCGCAGGCGGCCTCTCAGAGCTCTGTAGCGCCGAGGTGTTTATGAGCGTGTGTTTATTTGAGAGAAAGAGCGTGTGTGTGCGCAGCCTGACAGCTCAGCCAGAGCGGGCAGATAAGAGAAATAGGAGGGGGAGAGGAGGGAGGAAGAGGCAGGGAACTGGGAGGGTGAATGGCGAGGTTATGAGAGAACCTCGAAAGAGCTCACGGGGACTGCAGTGTTGCCAATTTAGCGACTTGGTCGCTATATTTAGCGAGTATTCAGACCCCTCTAGCGACAAATCTAGAGAATTTTGGAGACTTTGACGTGAAAGCACGTATCGTTCTTACTCTTCTCAACGAGCAGCGGGGGCTGCCTTGGGCCCCACCCCCGTCCCAAAGCACTCACAGGCGGCCCAGTCATCGCGCAGCAGTCCCTCCCAGCTGCAGTCAGAGCAGGAGATGTTCACCCCTCCGCGTCCAGACTGCAAATAAATCGCGCATGCGGGAAGCCGGCTTAGATTCAGGGCGGGATGTAAATGTTCTTTGTCTAAAATAAATCACTGCACAAAAATAAACTAAAAAACAAAAAATAAACAAAAAAATAAAATAAAAAACGAAGTAACTCGCCAGAGTGTCTCTTTTGGGTCACTTTTGCCGGTCCCAAGCCCAGGGTTGGAATTGTGATATAAAAAAAAACAAGAATCGACAGAAGAAAGTTCATTTGTGGTTCTAAACATATTTAGGGTGTTTTTTACTCACTTTTTGTCTCTCCCACTACGTTATTCCTCTCTCCTACAGCGTCCATCACAATTACATGCACATTGCCAATTATGCAAATTAGGTGATTGCGTCATTTAGCGACTTTTAGGACAGGCAATAGCTACTTTCCTGGTCTGCTATGCTCTAACAGAATTCTTCATAGCGGAAGGCTTTTAGAAATCCAGGCTATTCTTTTTTATCTTTTTATATTTCTATAGGCAACTCTGCTAATGATAATTTTATTACACACATTTTTCATTTCAACCCAATGAAAATATTAGCATTGATTGCCTAATCATACTTCACAACAGTGATCCAAAAGCAGGATGTGTGATTGATGAATTGATGTATTATTAATCATTGGTTAGAAATATATTGCTAATAGGCTAGATCTGTTGAAAGCAACAAGCTTTCACAGTCTCACTGCAGAATTACACGTTCATCCAAGTTCTCCAAAATTCAAATGTGGAAGTTGCTCCCAACATAAAATTTCAAAGTGTTCTCATTTCTCCTGCTGCTCTGTATCATTCCATTTCTCCAAACCTAAAAGTTTAAGGTTAAAAAAAAACTGTCCATACAGGTATTTTACTTTTGGTTTTAACCCAATCCCAAACCTTAACCGTTACCGTAACCATTTGGAATGAGTGCCTAAACTTAACCCTTAACTTCGAAATTAGATTTTTGGAGCCAATTCGAAATTTGATGTTTGGAGAACATGGATGAAGGTCTAATTTTGCAGTGAGATGGTGAAAGCTTGTATCTTTCAAAATGGTAAGGTGATGTTTAAGGTTTAGGATAGGGTTAAAACCCAAATATAAAAAACTGTGTCCATGACTGGGATCGAACGCCTAACCTTCTGAGCCAAAGTTATTGGATTACTGCCCTTCCACCAGCCACGTCCACAACATACCAGCAAACCCCAAGTCTACTTGATGGTAATAGCGCTCACTGTTGCCTCTAGTGGTCAGTTTTAAAGTCATTTCCCGAAGTCCTCAGGACATGACAGAGGTCCAATTTCAACATCAATTTCGAAAGAGCTGGCTGGTTGAAGGTCTATACAATAGGCTATAGAATTCTCGCCCCTTTATGTTTTTCTCCGCGCCTCCTTTCCCATTCTCTGCCTATAACCCCCTTCTCTTTCTCCCTTTCTCTCTCTGTATCGCTGAGCAGCCTTGGCACGGTGCCAGGCTTGTCCAGCCGCACTGGTCTGTAATTATCTCCAGTGAGGCCGCTCTAACGCAGCATGGCGCGCCTGTAAGGAACCCGTTAGCCCGGAAAGGCGGGGAGAGGGAAGGGGTGGGCGCGTGCGTGTGTGTAGAGTATGATAAGGAATCAATCACGATCTGTAGGTGGATTCCCGCTGATTAGTGAGTGCGGAGTGTGAGAGGTGTCATTGTGTTAGAAAGTGTGTGTGTGCGTGCGTGTGTGTGTGGATTGTGGTAAGCGATCCATAACGATCTGCAGGTGGATTGTGCTGATTAGTACCGGCTGCTGCTGGCTGAGCAGCGTGCAAAGAGCTTCCTGCAATCTGAGCCTCCCATGTGTGTGTGCGTAAATGAGACACTGAATGTGTGAACAGGCATGTGTGTGTGTTAGTGAAACACTGTGGGCCTGTGTGCGTGACACAGTACTTATTTGCATGTTGGCTGCCCTTATAGAATGTGTTCCAGTGAACGGTGTGCGTGTGCCAGCAGCATGTTTGCACATGTGTGTTTACTGTGTGTGATTGCCAGCAATGTGTGTGTGTGTGGCTCTAACTGTCCACGTGTGGCTCTGGTTGTGTGTGTGTGCCAATGTTGCTCCAGTGTTTGATTGCAAGAGCAGATGGCTGGATCACTGTGACCTCCCAGAGTGCTGCTCTTACTCTGGGATGTGTGTGTGTGTGTGTGTGCACGCACTGTTTTGGTTTACTGACACTCACCCCAAACACACGCACGCACACATACGGTATGCACACACAGACACTCTCACACAGAGCTCTGACTGTGTTTCACATAAAAATATATAGGGGCAGCCTCCCCAGTGGTGCAGTGGTCTAAGACACTGTATCGCAGTGCTAGCTGTGCCACTAGAGACTCTGGGTTTGAGTCCAGGCTCTGTCGCAGCCGGCCATGACCGGGAGACCCATGGGGCGGCGCACTATTGGCCCAAAGTCGTCCAGGTTAGGGGAGGGTTTGGCCGGCAGGGATGTCCTTGTCCCATCGGGCACCACCGACTCCTGTGGCAGGCCGGGCACGCTGACACGGTCACCAGGTGTACGGTGTTTCCTCCGATACATTGGTGTGGCTGGCTTCTGGGTTAAGTGGGCATTGTGTCAAGAAGCAGTGGAGTTTGGTTGGGTTGTGTTTCGGAGGATGCTCAACTTTTGCCTCCCCCGAGTCCGTACGGGAGTTGCAGCGATGAGACAAGACTGTACCTACCAATTGGATACCACGAAAAAGGGCTAAATTTATTTTTTATAAATGTACAAGGCCAACCACTCACACACAATCAAACTTACATGACATGAGCACAAATGTTTGCACTTGCTCAGTCACACATGCACACACACATTCATAGAGCTCTGACTGTGTTTTAACACAAAAGTTCATTCAAGGGCTTTCAGCCTTGAAAGGGTTCCTCGTTCTTCTCAGAGCTCAGTAGAAGTGAGAGAGAGAGAAAGGAGAGAGGGAGAGAAAGGTGCTCTGAATGGAGCTCTGATGTAGGACTGGCCTGTGCTCTCTGAAAGAAATTAGACAAAGTACTCTTTTCGACCTGAATTTAGTATGAACTGTTCCGTGACACCTTTATTTAATAGAAACAAAACCTGTTTTTGATCTTTGTGTGTATGTTATTTCAACCAAGTCACTCATGACGGTGTATGTATACCACACAGAAATACTTTTCAAACCTTGTGGAATACACAAATCACTTTTCGCGTGCCCACATTACGCACTCCTTATCCACTACAATGGGACAACAAAATCATGTCAACTCTACGTTGGTGATGTCAGTGCCCAAACTTGGCTTACCTCAATGAGTTCTGAAGTTTAACAGAGACTAATGAGCTCCGAAATTGAATGGAGACTGGATTGCTATCAAGGTAAGGTTAGCCTAGCACAATGAGCAAATTATTAATTTACAGTTTATAACCATGTATGATCATTATTAGAATTTTAAGACACAGTGGCAGCATACTGAGTTTATCGTTTCTTTAAATATTTTGTTGGTTCAGCTTGGTTACCACAAGAAAGCAGCACTAAATTAATTAGATAGCTAGGTAGCTAGCGTGGCTTGGTGTCTAGCTAGCTGGAAGAAGCAGTTCTTAAACACTGGTACAGGATCAGTTCTACAAATCAGGAGAGCACTGATCGTGGTTGATTGTATTGGTATGAAAATCTACGAACTGCTATTAGAGCTTGCAACATTGCTAGCATGTGCTTGCTAGGTAAATGGCTAACCAAGTCCATATTATGGCAAGAACAGCTCAAAAAAGCAAAGAGAAACGACAGTCCATCATTACTTTAAGACAAGAAGGTCAGTCAATCTGGAAAATTTCAAAAACTTTGAACGTTTCTTCAAGTGCAGTCGCAAAAACCATCAAGCGCTATAATGAAACTGGCTCTCATGAAGACCGCCACAGGAAAGGAAGACTCAGAGTTACCTCTGCTGCAGAGGATAAGTTCATTAGAGTTACCAGCCTCAGAAATTGCAGCCCAAATACATGCTTCACAGAGTTCAAGTAACAGACACATCTCAACATCAACTTTTCAGAGGAGACTGCGTGAATCAGGCCTTCATGGTCGAATTTCTGCAAGGAAACCACTGCTAAAGGAAACCAATAAGAATAAGAGACTTGCTTGGGACAAGAAACACGAGCAATGGACATTAGACAGGTGGAAATCTATCCTTTGGTCTGATTAGCCATGTTTGGTTCCCACCGTGAAGCATGGAGGAGGAGGTGTGACGGTGTGGGGGTGCTTTGCTGGTGACACTGTCTGTGATTTATTTAGAATTCAAGGTACACTTAACCAGCATGGTTACCACAGCATTCTACAGCAATACGCTATCCCATCTGGTTTGCACTTAGTGGGACTATCATTTGTTTTTCAACAGGACAATAACCCAACACACCTCCAGGCTGTGTAAGGGCTATTTGACCAAGAAGGAGAGTGATGGAGTACTGAATCAGATGAGCTGGCCTCCACAATCACCCGACCTCAACCCAATTGAGATGGTTTGGGATGAGTTGGACCGCAGAGTAAAGGAAAAGCAGCCAACAAGTGCACAGCATATGTGGGAACTCCTTTAAGACTGTTGGAGAAGCATTCCAGGTGAAGCTGGTTGTTAGAATGCCAAGAGTGTGCAAAGCTGTCATCAAGGCAAAGGGTGGCTACTTTCAATAACACTTTTCTGGTTACTATATGATTCCATCTGTTATTTCATAGTTTTGATGTCTTCACTATTATTCTACACTGTAGAAAATAGTACAAATAAAGAAAAACCCTTGAATTAGTAGGTGTGTCCAAACTTTTGACTGGTACTGTATGTTTTGAACTATCACGTGGCTGTCATAGACCAGGGGTATTCAAATCGTATCTGATGAGGTTCGGAGTCTGCTGGTTTTCTGTTCTACCTGAAAATGTATTGCACCTACCCAGTTTCTCAGGTCTAATCAGTTCTTGATTAGAGGGGAATAATGCATCATGTACTGGCTTCGAGGTCCAGATTTGAATTTGAAGTTCATAGATAGTCAGTTCTTGGGCACTGTCTATGACTTTGAAAGGGTTTACTACATTTTCAAAGACCCACTCCTCAGCTGTCTATTATTACAAGTGGTGGGACTTAAATTTTGTCGTTATGCTGAAAAACGCAATAGGTGAAGAGTGGGCTTGCACTAGCAACTTCATCACTTGGGGCGCTGTGTGCAAACGGTCATGTTTAGGCTACTTTCCTGTCCCCAGCAGATAACCTCATGCTAAACCTCATCTAACCGTGAAATTGAGAATTACTATATTTTTTCCATAAAAAATATAGCCCATTTAGAATAGCAGAACACGCATAGTTAAGGAGAATAAACAACATTTGACTAGTTTACCAGATCCCCTTTGTTTTTATTGTTAGCACATTGTATACCATCTTCAATCATTTAAGTGACATTTTGTTAGAATGTAGGCGTATTTGCATTGTCAGCAGTGATTCAACCAACCAAATCTTAAATAAACCATAGGTTCTCTTACGTGATGATTTGTATTATACATCCCAGCACAACTGAAAATACAATGTTGTTTGTACAGTAGGTTCTTTCTGTTAAACCAAAATGTAATCTGAAAGAAACCAATCCAGTTCCACCCTGGAAGCTGCACTCCTCCTCAGGTAAATGAAGTCCCATTCATGTTATTTACATATCAAATAAAATGTATTTATAAAGCCCTTCTTACATCAGCTGATGTCACAGAGAGCTGTACAGAAACCCAGCCTAAAACCCCAAACAGCAAGCAATGCAGGTGTAAAAGCACGGTGGTTAGGAAAAACTCCCTAGAAAGGCCAAAACCTAGGAAGAAACCTAGAGAGGAACCAGGCGGTGAGGGGTGGCCAGTCCTCTTCTGGCTGTGCCGGGTGCAGATTATAACAGAACATGGACAAGATTTTAAAATGTTCATAAAACAGGCAGAACAGTTGAAACTGGAGAAGCAGCACGGCCAGGTGGTCTCGGGACATCAAGGAGTCATCAGGCCAGGTAGGCCTAGAGGAATGGTCCTAATGCTCAGGTCCTCCGAGAGAGAGAGAGAGAGAGAGAGAGAGAGAGAGAGAGAGAGATAATTAGAGAGAGCATACTTAAATTCACACAGGACACCGGATAAGAGAGGAGAAATACTCCAGATATAACAGACGGACCCTAGCCCCACGACACATAAACTACTGCAGCATAAATACTGGGGGCTGAGACAGGAGGGGTCGGGAGACACTGTGGCCCCGTCCGACGATACC
>QNTS01002626.1:135854-152568 GCA_003317085.1 Hucho hucho
TACCTCATCCCCTACCGTTTTCATTTATTTATCTTGCTCCTTTGCACCCAGTATTTCTACTTTGCACATTAATCTACTGCACATCTACCATTCCAGTGTTTAATTTCTATATTGTAATTACTTCGCCACCATGGCCTATTTATTGCCTTTCCTTCCTTATCTTAGCTTATTTGCACACATTGTATATAGATTTGTTTTTCTACTGTATTATTGACTGTATGTTTGTTTTACTCCATGTGTAACTCTGTGTTGTTGTATGTGTCGAACTGCTTTGCTTTATCTTGACCAGGTCGCATTTGTAAATGAGAACTTGTTCTCAACTTGCCTACCTGGTTAAATAAAGGTGAAATAAAATGTCATACAGCTAATTACACTTTTTTACACTCAAAATAAATAATGTTCAAGTTGTCAAGTTCCAAGTGTAACTATCCACTTAGATTTTGTAGTACAGCAGTGGCTAATGGTTGGCCAATGATTGTTGTTTTACTATCCGACTGGGGTAGATTCGTCAGGTGATGGAGAGACTACAAGATTTGGATTGCAGTGCTCAACCATCAATTTTGTCCAGCTGGAGTGTTGGAATGTTGGCTGCATCAAGGCCACATAATACTGACATTTTGCTAGGTGCTGAGAATGTCCATGACATGGCGTGTAGTCACTGTGGCTGCAGAGAAGCAGTCATCCGATGTAGAGATGGCATGCCATTGGAGTGGTTTTGCACAGAGTGTGATCTCCTCTGTACAATAGGGAATCGAATGTAGATGGTTTTTACAAGTTCATCGCCCCAGCACAATTTGTTCTCCTTGATGGTGGAAAGTACACAATCCGCGATCAGGGTAGGTTCCTCAATCGCATATGTTTGCCTTGAATTGATGTAAGTGTATTTTCATAAATTGACATGACCCATGAAATGCTTTGAAAGGCTGGTCATGGCTCACATCAACACCATTATCCCAGAAACCCTAGACCCACTCCAATTTGCATACCGTACCAACAGATCCACAGATTATGGAATCTCTATTGCACTCCACACTGCCCTTTCACACCTGGAAAAAAGGAACACCTATGTGAGAATGCTATTCATTGACTACAACTCAGCGTTCAACACCATAGCGCCCTCAAAGCTCATCACTAAGCTAAGAACCCTGGGACTAAACACCTCCCTCTGCAACTGGAACCTGGACTTCCTGACGGGCCGCCCCCAGGTGATAAGGGTAGGTAACAACACATCCACCATGCTGATCCTCAACACGGGGGCCCCTCAGGGGTGCGTGCTCAACCCCCTCCTGAACTCCCTGTTCACTTGTGACTGCACAGCCACGACTCCAACACCATCATTAAGTTTGCTGATGACACAACAGCGATAGGCCTGATCACCGACAACAATGAGACAGCCTATAGGGAGGAGGTCAGAGACCTGACCGTGTGGTGCAAGGACAACAACCTCGCCCTCAACATGATCAAGACAAAGGACATGATTGTGGACTACAGGAAAATAGGACCGAGCACGCCCCCATTCTCATCGACGGGGCTGTAGTGGAGCTGGTTGAGAGCTTCAAGTTCCATCACCAACAAACTAACATGGTCCAAGCACACCAAGACTGTCGTGAAGAGGGCACGACAAAACCTATTTCCACTCAGGAGACTGAAAAGATTTTGCATGGGTCCTCAGATCCTCAAAAGGTTTTACAGCTGCACCATCGAGAGCATCCTGACGGGTTGCATTACTGACTGGTATGGCAACTGCTCAGCCTCCGACCGCAAGGCACTACAGAGGGTAGTGCGTACGACCCACTACATCACCAGGACCAAGCTTCCTGCTATCCAGGACCTCTATACCAGGCGGTGTCAGAGGAAGGCCCTAAAAATTGTCAAAGACTTCAGCCACCCTAGTCAATGACTGTTCTCTCTGCTACCGCATGGCAAGCGGTACCGGAGCGCCAAGTCTAGGTCCAAGAGGCTCCTAAATAGCTTCTACCCCCAAGCCATAAGACTCCTGAACAGCTAATCAAATGGCTACACAGACTATTTGCATTTATATGCACTTATATCAACCACATTTTGGGATTTGCTCTTATTTAACTCACTTCACATCTCTTATCGGTTTTCAGGCTGTGATGATCGCCATCTGCCTGTCTTGACATGTCACCTGTGTCAGACACAATGGACCCCAGAAGCAAAGGACACCATCAGGAGTGGGTACTGGCTGACTTCCATGCAAATGCAGACACTGTTCCACCAATATGTCTTTCAATCCTTTGAAGTGATGAAGACCACTGCTCCAGCATTGTCTAGGTAAGTGTTCACCACAATGCTTGACCAGATAACAAAAGGGGTTTGGGAGGGTGAGTACAAACACAAAGTTGAAAGAGAAAAATGTCTAAACCAAGGGTAGAACGAAATATAGCAGTAGAACAGGCTTTGAGGTCCAGATTTGATTTTGAGGAATCTAAACCATCATTTCCTTGGATAGTGTTAACAGTTTGCCAACACATTCTATTTTCCAGTTTGGAATGCAGACGTTTTTCAAAGGAGCTTCCTGTAGTACTTCTACTGAAAGTTTGAAGAGGCCAAGCTTTGCAATGTTGAACCATTCATCTGTCCGGCCTGTACCCAAGACATGATGGAAGTTTCATCTTTCAAGTTTTCAACTATACGGGTTCAAGAAAGAAAATGAGTGAGTTTTTTTGAATGCACACCATAGTAGTGTGACTTTAGTAGTTGTCTCAAATTATGATGATCTTAAAACTGTTTTACATTCATGGCAGAGAGTTGCTGTGAATGCCTTGCTTCTTTAAAAAATGTCCAATCAGATATCTGTAAAGCCTAGTTTAGGTCCAAGAGGCTTCTAAACAGCTTCTACCCCAAGCCATAATACTCCTGAACACCTATTCAAATGGCCACCCAGACTATTTGCATTGCCCCCCCCCCCGCCTCTCTTTTACACCGCTGATTCTCTCTGTTGTTATCATCTATGCATAGTCACTTTAATAACTCTACCTACATGTACATATTACCTCCACTAACTGGTACCCCCGGTATATAGTCTCGCTATTGTTATTTTACTGCTGCTCTTTAATTACTTGTTACTTTTATTTCTTATTCTTATCCGTATTTTTTTAAACTGCATTGTTGGTTAGGAGCTCGTAAGTAAGCATTTCACTGTAAGGTCTACACCTGTTGTATTCGGCACGTGTGACTAATAAAATTTGATTTGATTTTGAGTTGAAGATGTTTGATGAGTGTTGATTGATTAATTACGTTTTTAACCCCAAACTACTGCATTCAGATACAGTGAAGAGGACAAAATCAAGAAGGGGCTGGCAACACAACCGGTAAGTTAGTCGAACAGGCAATATATATAATATATATTGTATATATGCCATTTATACTGTATAATATATGCCACTTAGTAGACACTTTTACCCAAAGCGACTTAGTCATGCGTGCATACAATTTACAGGTCAATAGCTACCTCTTCCAATGTGATCTGATGAGAAAGGTATTTTATTTCTGTGTTTCTACTTTTTGATGTGTATGTAAAGTTAGATCCACAACATGTGTTGGGTTTAATGTTTGTCAATTACAAGATATTAGTGTGTGTTATTTTTCCATCACAGACTCACAGACCAGAAGAGGACTTGAGGATCTCAAGGCTGAACTGCAGTGCACTGAGGACATGGTCCTTCAGTGGACAGCTGATGTGCCGCAATGGGCTGCTGGTGGTAAGTCTAATACCTAATACCTCTCCATGTACCTTTGGGTAGGTAGCGTGTAGATGTCAGATGGAAAGTTGCAATGCTGCATTCTTTAACTGTATTGATATAAAGCTAATTTAATGTAGGATGAGCAATACATTTAAAGGGTGAACTTTTTCTAACAGTAAGTTACCATTAATGTGACCATTATTTCATGATAAGCAGATATTTATTTGTGTAGCACATCTCGATGTGACAATGACATACTTTTGAGGAACATCTCAAAAATAATATAAATTTTGTCCGGTATGGCCTGGGCCCCTGCTGGTATGGTGTTGTAGGGACACCCGTACTGTCCCACCCACCCACTCCTATTGTCAAATTTCCCCCATAGGAGAAGGGACCTATGGTCCAGAGCCTTCAACTTCTCAACCTGAGATATAAAATTAAGTAGTTTGCCTCATACACAAATGTTTCCCAATCCTGATCCTAGCTAGAAAGAACTGACAGGGATGACCATTTTTGTCCTTGCCCAGCTCTACCACTCCTGATTTAACTAATAAAATATGAAAACTTGCTAAATTGAATCAGTGTTAGTGCTGGCCTAGTGCAAAAAGTTGCATCCATTTGGGTACCTACGATGATCAGGACTCACAACACAAAACGCAGTGCACCACTCACCACTCCATAATAACAGACAGAAAAATGAACTGCTTAAACACTTAGGGACGGTTTGCGGTTTCCCCGATTCAGTCTAGTCCTAGATTAATGGAAAATCAACACTGAACGTGCTTTTAACTACACAACATGGCTTAATCTGTTTCCCAGGAAACCAGCCATTAGTGGTCTAAAAACGTTGAACAGAAACATTTTTATACTAAAAATGTACTTTCACTTTAAAAAATCTTTGTCTTATCAGACTAAACTCTCCTGATACAATATGGTAATATACTGTGACTGCACTGGGAAAAGAAGTTGGTATTGACCAAACTGTTGCTTACCATAATTTCTGAGTCGTCAAACACATGCAACGTATTCTTCCCTTCCCTCAACTTCTACGCCCACTGGGCACTTTGTGCCTTAAATTTCAACACCCGCTTGGTCAGCCTTTGCTTAAATTGTTGATTGTAGTCACATTTTGGGCAGTTCTTGCTGCTGACATTCATTACCCACTTGCAGGTTGAGTTGGAACACACTTTTTTTAGTTGACCCCATTTCACTACAACGTAAACACAAACAAGCAACATAACATCAAAAAGGTAGCCTAATGAATATAAATTAAAAAAACAGCAGGCCTTGTTACTCTGTCAATACTCAAACATACAACATATTCCATGATAAATACACCAATAAAAAAATTATACAATCCTACAATTATTTAAATTATGAGGTGGGACTGTCAAGAAAATGATTGTTACATGACAAGTTGATTATGGGCAGGATATTTTTCAGACTATTTCACCTGACCAGGGAAACTGAATATAGATATATTTTTTTTATTTTACCAATCTTAACCAAAAGGGGTTATAAAATTAACTTTAGGTCAATTTAAAGGAAACTGTTAAGGGTGTTAATTTTGGCTAGGCTATTGCTCTACTCCAGAATATACTAACATTAGTTTGGTAACATTACATAGAAATTAAATATATTTTGCCTATCAAGCTGTGACCTAGGTCAAAAAATAATAATAATAACAATAATAATAACAAATAACATTGTATTTTGATTCTAGCCTGTAAGCTCCAAAAACTCTAATTTATTGACAGTGCTCTACATGCAGTTAGGACTGCCACTTAATGCTAGCTGGTCTTTAGGTTGTTTTTCACTAACAGGCTATGCATGCCTAGTAGGCAGTGAGCCAGCATATTCATTGCTTAGGATACTTCCAAAGTAAGGGCCAGGTTGTATTCTGTGGGGAGCTCAAACTTAATCTTAGTACCACTATAGCGAAGCTGCAGACTGCAGGGATGGCTTGACGACACCGAGCTACCTGCCTGCCCTTGGACATGCTGACAAGGTCCTCTCATGACTGCGACAGATCATCTGCTGACTTCATGAAGCTCTCAAAACGTCTTCACCTCCATTGGCTGATCTAGCTACTGTTGTTGTAGCCCAAAACTATTTTTAAATTACATATTTTTCCACTTCACAAGCGCTTTGAGTTTGTCTCTGTAATGAAATGCACTATGAAAGTTTATTACATTATTATCCACAAACATTGTGTTTGTATTTGTTGTTTTTAAACAATGGAGTAATACATTCCAATTTGGGCATTCGTGATAAAGAGTAAGAATTTTGTGCTCAGCTCTGGTGGCATTTATCAGTTATATTCTTCAAGAATTAAAAGGTAAATAAGGCTCCATCAAGAATTGAAATGACTTCCAGATCTCAGATTGTACCTTTAAGGTTTCCAAATCCCAGATTGTACCTTTAAATATGGCTGGTTTAAGGAAAAGTTAGCCATTTACCTAGCAAGCACATGCTAGCAATGTTGCAAGCTCTAATAACAGATCTGAGAACTGCATACTAATACACTCAACTACGATCAGGGCAATCTTGGACCAGTGTTTAAGTGCTGCTGCTTCCAGCTAGCTAGACACCTAGCCAGTTAGCACCTAGCTAGCTAAGTTATTAATTTAGTGTTTCTTTCTATGTGGTAAATAAGGTTGTAACCAAGCTGAACCAACAAAATATTTTGAGAAACGATAAACTCAGTATGCTGCAACTGTGTCTTAAAATTTGAATAATGATCATATATGGTTATAAACTGTAAATTAAGTGTTTGCTTTTTTGTGCTAGACTAACCTTACCTTGATATCAATCCTGTCTCCATTCAATTTCAGAAGTCATCGGGGAAAGCTGAGATTGGGCATCGACGTCACCAATGCAATTTAGACAGTCTTTTCCTATCCTATTGTAGTGGAGAGGAGAAAAGTGTGTACTGTCAGCACACAACAGGTGATTTTCCATGATATTTGAAAAGTATTTCTGTGTGGTATACACATGCCATTTGTGGATGGGTTGGTTAATTAATGTTTATTGAGTGTTCAGCAGTGTTTGAATTTCAAGCACAGATTCAACAACAAAGACCAGGGAGCCTTGCAAAAGCCTCATAAAAGGGCAGTGATTGGTAGATTGGTAACAATATCAAATCAGACATTGAATATCTCTTCAAGTATGGTCAAGTTAATAATTATGCTGTGGATTATACACCCAGACACATGAAAGATACAGTCGTCCTTCTGAACTGAGCCACAACAGGAATGAAACTGATCGGGATTTTACCATGAGGCCATTGGTGATTGTAAAACAGTTATAGAGTTAAAAGGCTGTGACGGGAGAAAACTGAGGATGGATCAACGACATTGTAATGACTCCACAATAATGATGTAAATGACAGAGTGAAAATAATAATACAAATATAAAGAATAAAAATATTACAAAACATGCAGTTGAAGTCAGAAGTTTACATACACTTAGGTTGGAGTCATTAAAACTCGTTTTTCAACCATTCCACAAATTTCTTGTTAACAAACCATAGTTTTGGCAAGTCGGTTAGGACATCTACTTTGTGCATGACACAAGTACATTTTTTAACAATTGTTTACAGACAGATTATTTAACTTATAATTCACTGTATCACAATTCCAGTGGGTCAGAAGTTTACATACACTAAGTTGACTGTGCCTTTAAACAGCTTGTAAAATTCCAGAAAATGATGTCATGGCTTTAGAAGCTTCTGATAGGCTAATTGACATCATTTGAGTCAATTGGAGGTGTACCCGAGGATGTATTTCAAGGCCTACCTTCAAACTCAGTGCCTCTTTGCTTGACATCATGGGAAAATCAACAGAAATCAGCTAAGACCTCAGAAAAAAAGATTGTAGACCTCCACAAGTCAGGTTCATCCTTGGGAGCAATTTCCAAACACCTGAAGGTACCACGTTCATCTGTACAAACAATAGTACGCAAGTATAAACACCATGGGACCATGCAGCCGTCATACCGCTCAGGAAGGAGACACGTTCTGTCTCCTAGAGATGAATGTACTTTGGTGCGAAAAGTGCAAATCAATCCCAGAACAACAGCAAAGGACCCTGTGAAGATGCTGGAGGAAACAGGTACAAAAGTATCTATATCCACAGTAAAACGAGTCCTATATAGACATAACCTGAAAGGCCGCTCAGAAAGGAAGAAGCCACTGCTCCAACACCGCCATAAAAAAGACAGACTACGGTTTACAACTGCACATGGGTTAGGATTAGGGAGAAATGTCCTCTGGTCTGATGAAACAAAAATAGAACTGTTTGGCCATAATGACCATCGTTATGTTTGGAGGAAAAAGGGGGATGCTTGCAAGCCGAAGAATACCATCCCAAACGTGAAGCACGGGGGTGGCAGCATCATGTTGTGGAGGTGCTTTGCTGCAGGAGGGACTGGTGCACTTCACAAAATAGATGGCTCATGAGGAAGGGAAATTATGTGGATATATTGAAGCAACATCTCAAGACATCAGTCAGGAAGGTAAAGCTTGGTCGCAAATGGGTCTTCCAAATGGACAATGACACCAAGCATACTTCCAAAGTTGTGGCAAAATGGCTTAAGGACAACAAAGTCAAGGTATTGGAGTGGCCATCACAAAGCCCTGACCTCAATCCTATAGAACATGTGTGGGCAGAACTGAAAAAGCGTGTGCAGGCAAGGAGGCCTACAAACCTGACTCAGTTACACCAGCTCTGTCAGGAGGAATGGGCCAAAATTCACCCAACTTATTGTGGGAAGCTTGTGGAAGGCTACCCGAAATGTTTGACCAAAGTTAAACAATTTAAAGCAATGCTACCAAATACTAATTGAGTGTATGTAAACTTCTGACCTGGGAATGTGATGAAAGTAATAAAAGCTGAAATAAATAATTCTCTCTACTATTATTCTGACATTTCACATTCTTAAAATAAAGTGGTGATCCTAACTGACCTAAGACAGGGAATTTTTACTAGGATTAAATGTCAGGAATTGTGAAAAACTGAGTTTAAATGTATTTGGCAACAAGGCACTAATACTGCAAAAAAACATTTGTCCCTAAATGCAAAGCCTTATGTATGGGGCAAATCCAACACAACCCATCACGGAGTAACTGCCAGCACTTTTTCAAGCATGGTGGGGGCTGTATAATGGTATGTGTATGCTTGACATCGGCAAATACTGGGGAGTTTTTCCGGATAAAAAGAAACAGGATGGAGCTAAGCACAGTCAAAATCCTAGAGGAAAACCTGCTTCAGTCTGCTTTCCACCAGACACTGGGAGATGTATTCACAGCAGGACAATAACCTACAACACAAGGCCAAATGGGGCAAATCCAACACAACCCATCACGGAGTAACTGCCAGCACTTTTTCAAGCATGGTGGGGGCTGTATAATGGTATGTGTATGCTTGACATCGGCAAATACTGGGGAGTTTTTCCGGATAAAAAGAAACATGATGGAGCTTAGCACAGTCAAAATCCTAGAGGAAAACCTGCTTCAGTCTGCTTTCCACCAGACAGTGGGAGATGTATTCACAGCAGGACAATAACCTACAACACAAGGCCAAATCTACCTTGGAGTTACTTACCAAAAAAATAGTGAATGTTCCTGATTGGCCAAGTTACAGTTTTGACTTATTGAAAATCTATGGCAAGATTTGAAAATTGCTGTGTATCCATAAGTACCAACATCTTGACAGAACTTGAAGAATTGTGAAAATAATAGCGGCTAATATTGCACAATCCAGGTGTGTAACCTAAGAAGACTCGCTGCTAATGGGGTTTCTAGCATGTTTTGACTCAGGGAGTTGAATACTTATGCAACAACAATATTTAAGGTATTTCATTTCTATCAATCTTTACAAACAAATAAAAACAAAATCTTCCACTTTGACATCAGTGTTTTGTGTAGTTTGAATGTCAATTAAATCCATTTTATTCCCACTTTGTAACAACAACATGTGGATAAAATAAATAAAAAAATCTAATTTTATCTGTCACATTTATCTGAAATGCGTACATACAAGTCCTGAACCAACAATGTTAAAAGAAAGTTTTACAAAGTTAAATAAAGTTACACAATAAAATAACAATAAGGCTACTGTATATACAGGAGGTTCCGGTACCGAGTCAATGTGCGGGGGTATGGGTTAGTTGAGGTAATTGAGGTCATATGTACATGTAGGTAGGGGTAAAGTATTCAAGGGGTATGAATACTTTTGCAAGGCTCTGTAGTTTCAGTGCCAATAATGACTTTTGAAGTACTTTCTGAATTCCTGTTCAGAAGAGTAGAGAGAAAGTTGACAATGATTGTTTATTGCACAGCTGAGGAACATGAGAGTTACTGAGACTATACTTTTTAATATCTCAAGAAAATATACTTAAGTATACTTTCAAAAAAGTATATGAACTTGAATTTCCCAAAAATATTTGCATATTCCCGAGCATCCTTATAATATGATATTGTTCCTCATTTAGCTTATTCAAATGTTTTGATGTTCATTTTCAGACTGAATAATGTTGTACTTTTAATTACACATTACACATTTTATTTAAATGTTAATTTATTACTGTAATGTGAACAACTAAAGTGTGAAATACCAATGGTGCACAGTTCTCAAAAAATGTAATTTGCTGCTCCAGCCACATCTACTTTGTAAATGTTAACATTGGTTGAGAAGACGCCTTGGTCAATCAAGGTAACATTTACATGGCTAATTATAATAGCTAATGTGGTTACTGACTAGAAGTGTATTTATGAAAGTATACCTGTTACACATTATAAATACCCTTTTTTTAAGAAAATACAGGAATTGTAATTGAAATACCATTTTAGTACATTTCTAATTCTTGAGAAATACATAAAATGTACTTAAGGTGTATTCAAAGTATATTTGTTTTTCTCTTTAGTACAAAAAAAGTGTCCCAATTAAATGCTAATAAAATACTAATAAAATGTACATTAAATGCATGAAATGTATTTAAAAAAATTCCAATTTAGATAATTGAAATATACTTAAAATATGTTAATGACTTATGATTTAAGTATATTTCAATATAATTTTTTTCCGCTTAGGATTACTATTCCCAACTGCAAACAGCTACACATTTTTTCTCAAAGTAAGACAAGCTATTCCAAAAATGCATTCAACAATTTACTTGGTTCAGAAATCCATGACGTAGTGATATTGGCTCATTCTCCGGCATCCTGCTTAATTACACCAACAGAAAATACACTTAGCGACATAATATGGAGAATGAACAGAGCGCATCTTCAAGACCCAAAATGTATTATATACGTAAAATATATATTTTTAACCTTTACCATCACAAATGTAGACAAAGACACAGAAAAGCTGACCCCCAATACCATTTGGGATGCTTTTAAGGCCTACATTAGGGGAATGATGATCTGATACTCGGCAAAAGTTAAATTTGAGTTAGAAATAAAAATTTAAGAAAATAAAATCACTATCTTAGAAATACAATTTCTGAACTTAAGCAGGAATATTATATTTTACTTTTGAAGTGGGCCAACAACTACAGGTTAAACTCAAATAAAGCATGCTACTTAATGGCAATAAACCTGGTAAACATCTTGCAGCCCTCACAAAAATAATACACGCCAAACCAGTTTAGTTAGCTGGCTAGTCAGTTCAAATAATGACCATACCATATAGCTGACAATGTTTGAATTTTAACTGCTTTTTATTAATTAATACACAAAAGTAAACTCCCAACAAGAACATTATTTACAAGTTAATGTCAAGCTAATTAAGGAAAATAGCTTAAGGTTGTGAGAGTGACAAAATAAAAGCAGAGCATTCTACCAGAGAATTTTAGAACTTGGACAATGTCTTGTTGGCCTAACGTTATATCCTAATTTGACTTTGGTGCAGGTCATGTTGTTCTTCACATTACCGTCTCTAGTAAACACACACTATATCTATAAATGGTACAGTGAAATGGTTACTTGCATAGTGGAGTCTTTTGTTTAGACATGTAGCTAGCTAGCTAAACAATGAACCACGACCCTGCATGAATCTACAGGTAGCTAAAGCTAACCAATTAGCTAGGTTCAATGTTAGCTAGCTAGCTAATATTAGGCTATAACTAGCAATGCAAATGGCTCTGAGATATGAATAATATTACTACACAGATCATACATGTAACATTAGCTAGTGAGCAAGCCAGCCAGGTAACATTAGATAGTTAGCTAACAGTACGCTTTAACTTGCAAGGAAAACAGCTTTCTGACTAAATAGATAAATATATAATATCTAAAAATATAGCTAGCTAGACTCTCTTTCCCGTATACATGGATGAACGCTTCTCCCTCTCTGTCACAGATGCCATGGTTGCCTTTAGTTTGAAGATGTAATCTGGAGACAGCTGTTTTATACAACAGCCTTCTGTGTTCTTTTTTCGACTCCCTCCACATTTGCAATCAAACGCCAGAATTTTCTCCATCTCCTTAGCTATCATACTCTGTTTCCACCGGGCATTCCACTGATTTCAAAACTCTGTCCTCCAGAAAGTGGAGAGCCTTAGCAGCACTTTTGCAGTTCTTCTTGATATCATTCAAGAAAGCTGCATTATAAATGATGACCTACACATACTAAGCAGCTCATGTTTTGGACAGAAGCATGCTACATGGCAGAACAATCCGAACTCATCTCTCTGCCCATCTCAGCCAATCATGGCTAGCGGGAAGGTTCCTGACTTTTTCCGTGGCTAAACCAACTAGGCTTGTAATTTAACCATTTTATTCATATTTACAGATGGCATACAAGTTTGTTATTAAGGCACATGAAAGTTTGCATGTTCCAGAAGGCATTTCTGCCAACAAAAAAAAACATTTTGATAAAAACAATAATTTTACGTTCAAATGCCTCTCCTGTGAAGTAGTGACGCGCAACTCACGCCTAGTTTTCTGAAACAAGTCACAAATATGAGAACATGTTTCAGTTTAATACATTACACTAAAAATACGATTTTATCAATAATGGCTGTTGATGCTGAAACGGCTTTTGACTGTCTTGAATGGCGTTTTCTATTCAAAACTTTCAACTTTCCAGCTGAAATAATATATGTAATATATATATATATATACACACACAGTGGGCTCCAAAATTACTGGCAGCCCTGACTGGCAATGCACAAACAATACTTTAAAAAATATAAACAATATAATTATAGAGATAAACTCAAAATACCAACATGTGAGAAATTCTGTACTTTATTAACGTTTCAATGGAACCCACCAAAATCATTTATTGATTTAATAAAAAAGCTATGTCCTCCAAATCAAGGTTTCACAATTAATGGCACCCTTAAATATTATTGTAAATAACATCTACCAAAATTAAACCAGGAATTAAATTACACTTATTTAAGTTAAATCTGTTAATGGCTACAAGAAGCTACAAGAAGATCCACAAATGATTGAATATACCACTGAGCACTGACAAGGCAATTATAAAAAAATTCTAAAGATATGGAACAGTTGAAAACCTCACGGGTAGAGGACGCAAATGCATTTTGCCCCCCAGAATAGGGAAGAGGATCGTGAGAGAAGCAACAAAATCCCAAAGAATCACAGTGAAAGAATTGCAGGCCTTGGTGGTGTCTTGGGGTCACCTACGACAACATCCGGTGAAATGCAGAGCGCCAAATTCAAATTACAAAAATAGTCATATTAAACATTCATGAAAATACAAGTGTTGTACACCATTCTTTAGCTTAGAATCTTGGTAATTGAACTGCGTTGTCCGATTTACAATAGGCTTCACGGCGAAAGCATAGCAGTTGATTATCTGAGGACAGCACCCCGCATACTTCCTGCATATAAATATATTTCAAACCAGCACATGTGTCAAAAAATTCAAAAATAGCAATAAAATAAATCCCTTACCTTTGAAGATCTTCCTCTGGTTGCAATCCCACGGGTCCCAGGAACACAAAGAATGGTCGTTTTGTTCGATAAAGTCCCTCTTTATATCCCAAAAACTCTGTTTGGTTGGCGCTTTTTGTTCAGTAAACCACTCATTCCACTCCGTCAACATACAGACAAAGCAAACCGAAAAAAGTTACCAATAAACTTTGTCTAAACAAGTCAAACAACGTTTCTAATCAATCCTCAGGTACCCTAATATGTAAATAAACTATACAATTTAAGACGAAATGTATTATGTTATACCGGAGATAAATAATGAAGAGCTCGCTCTCAGTCACGGCGCCACAAGACTACAGACAAAATAAAAGCCTGAAACCTTGTCTAAAGACTGTTGACATCCAGTGGAAGCCATAGGTACTGCAATCTGGGAGTTATTATTTACATTGTTCAATAGGAAAGGATACAAATGGACAGAGCTCAATTTTTATTTTTTCTGGATGGATTTTCCTCTGGTTTTTGCCTGCCATATCAGTTCTGTTATACTCACAGACATTATCTTAACAGTTTTAGAAACTTCAGAGTGTTTTCTATCCAATACTAATTGTATGCATATCCTAGCTTCTAGGCCTGAGTAACAGGCATTTTACTTTGGGCACGCCAGACTCTCCAAACTTCCGAACACTGCACCCTAGCCCGTAGAGGTTAAAAAAGCACCATCAGATGCCACCTCCAGAACCACAGGCTCTTTGGAAGGGTTGCCAGAAGAAAGCCTTTTCTGACCCCAAGACACATGCAAGCGCTTGGAGTTTGCCAAACGTCATTTAAATTATGATTGGAAGAAGGTGCTCTGGTCAGATGAGACCAAAATTGAAAGTTTTGGTCAGATTCAGCATCGGCATGTTTGGTGTCAAAACAGAGATGCATACAAGGAGAGGCACCTCATACCCACGGTGAAATATGGTGGTGGGTCAGTGATGTTTTGGGGCTGTTTTAATTCCAGAGGTCCATAGGCACTGGTTAAGATTGATGGCATAATGAATTCCACCAAGTATCAGGCAATTTTGGCTGACAATCTGGTTGCCTCTGCCAGAAGGCTGGGACTTGGCCATATGTGGACTTTCCAACAAGACAATGACCCAAAACATACCTCAAGACCAACATAGAAATGGTTCTGTGACAACAAAATCTCAGTCGCCGGACCTCCATCCAATCAAAAACCTGTGGGCTGTGTTGAAGAGGGCAGCTGATAAGTGCAAACCCAAGAATGTGAAGGATCTTGAAAGGATCTGCATAGAGGAATGGTCCAAAACCATGGTCCAAAACCTTGTTAAACATTACAGGAAAAGACCATGCTGTTATCCTTGCCAGAGGTGGTTGCACTAAGTACTAAATGAGTGCCAATAATGAAACCTTGATTTTGATTTAACTGTATGATTTTGGTGGGTTCCATTGAAACATTAATGAAGTACAGTATTTCTCACATCATGGTATTTTGATCTCTATAATTATATTGTTTATATTTTTTAAAGTATTGTTTGTGCGTTGCCAGTCAGGGGTGCCAGTAATTTTGGAGCCCACTGTATGTATATATATATATATATTTATATATATATATATATATATATATATATATATATATATATATATATATGGTGCAGTTTGAGGCCATGTGGCGGAGAGTGATGCAGGTGCTGGAGATGGGGATGTGAGCAGGTGGGTCTGGGCAGGGTGATGTCATTGATGTTTGTTTGTGTTTGTATGCTGTCATTTGTATGTGTATATTTTGTATTGTTAAAAATAGATATATGTATACTGTATCTTACCCCCCAAAAAAGGAAGAGGAGTTATGGTCAGATTTGCCAAAGGGAGGGCATGGGAGAACCTTTCATGCGTTTCTGTGAGTAGAGTAAAAGTGATCTCGAGTTTTGTTGCCTCTGGTTGCATAGGTGAAGTGCTGGTAGAAATTAGGTAAGATGGATTTCAGTTTCCCGGCATTATAATCACTGGCCTCTAGGAGCACTGCCTCTGGATGAGCATTTTCTTGTTTTCTTATTGTCCTATACAGTTTGTTGAGTGCAGTCCTAGTGCCAGCATCAGTTTATGGTGGTAAATAGACAGCTACAAAACATATAGATGGAAACTCTTGGTAAATAGTATGGTCAAAAGCTGAGGTATGAGGTATTCTAACTCAGGCGAGCAAAAACTTGAGACATCCTTAACATTAGAGATCGCGCACCAGCTGTTGTTAACAAAGAGACGCACCCCTCCACCTCTCATCTTAACCGAGGCTGCTGTCCGATCTGGACCATGCATTGAAAAGCCAGCAAGGAATATATTATCCATGTCTTTGTTCAGCCATATTACAGTTCTTCAGGTCCCGTTGATAGTCTTGAACAGAGCTCGTCCAGTTTGTTCTTTAGGGATTGTACATTCGGCCACGGCGGCCTAGATGCTCGTCGACGTAGTCTAATCATGACGCCGCCTAGCTTGCTTCTCTTTTGCCGCAGCTTCTTCTTTCGAGTCCCGGGGATCAGGGCCTGGTCTGGGGTAAGCATAACGTCCAGAGCTGCCGACTCATCGAAGTAGAAATCTTCATCCAAATTGAGGATAGTGAAGCTGGTGCCCAGAAGTTGTTTCGGTGATAGGAAATGATGGCGGAAACATTATGTTGAAAAACAGTTCATAAGATCAGCATAATTAAACACACTAAACAGCAGGATTGGCCAGGAGCCTGTAAGACAGCAGCTATCCACTGCAGCGCCCAGCCTGTTCAGGATTCCCCACTCACTCTCATAGTAATTAGTAATAGTCTGTGTGTGTGTGTGTGTGTGTGTGTGTGTGTGTGTGTGTGTGTGTGTGTGTGTGTGTGTGTGTGTGTGTGTGTGTGTGTGTGTGTGTAAAATATCTGAGACCTTGGGTGTGAAGACAGTAAAGGCTGTGCTGTCATACACAGTGAACTATATATGGGGAGATGTATACTTCCTGAGTTCGAGGCCAATGTAAGGAAGATTGGAAGATTGGCCTTTACTACCTAAAATATTAAAACATTATCTTACAATTCAACCTCAAATATGCAACCCCACCCAAATATATTGAA
>QNTS01002626.1:152881-170997 GCA_003317085.1 Hucho hucho
CAGATCCGTCGGCCCTGTTTTTTTTTTTTTAATAACACACACAAAGGTAGGCACACACACACACACACACACACACACACCCCTGCTTAAGAGGGCCAGTAATCGAAAGGTTGCTGGTTCGAATCTCTGAGCCGACTAGGAATCTCTGTCTATGTGCCCTTGAGCAAGGTACTTAACCCTAATTGCTCCTGTATGTAGCTCTGGATAAGACTCTGCTAAATTACTAAAATGTAAACGTAAAAATGACTCACTGCTGCGTGGAGGCTTTATGTTGGCAGCTTTTCAAGTGCCATAATGTAACAGCTCATCATTGAACTTCGAAGATCTGGTTCTCTCTCTCTTCTTGCGTTTTTTTCCACTTCCCTCTCTCTCACTCATAATCCTATATTTTACCTATTCACTTTCCTTATCCCACTCTCTTTCTCTGCCTGAGCCTTCCATTACGCTATGCTGTAATCCCTCAGTAAATTTCTACCTTTTATTTTTTCTCTTTACCGTACTCTGTCACCCTCCCCCTCGTCTCTCGCTCATATTTTGTTTTACACGCCCGCCCCAACGCGCGGTGTGTGTGTGTGCGCGCTGGAGGTTTATGGTAATTGCCGTCTCCCGACAGGCCTTCTGGGTAGAGTCTGTGAGATTGGGAGAGTCTCTCGCAGTACAACACTCCACTCATTCCGCTCCGCGCTCATCGTTCGGCGTCCTCAGCAACTCCGCAAACGAAGCTACCAAGAGCTTTAAAATGAAAAACGACGGAAAGTTAAACAATCCCGACCTTTCTCCCAATATCGCTGGATATAAATAGTATTTTTGGAATAGATCGGGAATGACGAGAGTGGAAGTAAAAGCTTGAAACGGCGTGCTCAGATAGAACCCAACATGGCGCTGCCTACGAGCGAGCTGAATTAATTTCTGGAGTCCGCGGACCTCGCCACCTGTATGCTTGCGCTCTGCTAAACGGTACGTTACCACGCCTCTGGGTCGTTCTGTAAAGAATGATTGAAAATCTTTCTAGGGATTTGTCACACGAAGTCAATTTTGCCGACCTTTTCTCTCTTTAAAAAGTATTTTGAAAATAACACCGAATGTAACATTTCGTATAATTGACTGACAAGTAAAATACACAGTAAGAAACACTTCTGCATGTTTCTATCCAACGACTTCAATATTCACTGGCCCGGGAAGGGATGGATGTCTATGCTTTTATAAAGGAATCCTAACCTGCACGCACGGATCTTTGCTCAGAGCCGTGAACAACTTGGGGGGGGGGGACTGGAAAGGCGTCAAGTTGACAGCAGACGATTGGAAATAGCGGCTAACTGCCAGGTAAGACTGTGGGCAATAAAGACGTTTGGTGTTTTATTCTGTCTGCCACTGTTGAATGGTTGGTTATAAACCATGGTCTCCCCGCTTATGAGAGGATAGTCTATATTGGGAATAGTCTTTCACCACCACAACGACTGCGACAGATGGACTTTCTCCAAACAGACTGTCAAACCCAGAAGTGTAAGCACAAAAATACGAAGAAAATTGTCTACAGCTCTAGTACAGGTTCGAAGTGATTTGATCTCCGTGTGTGAGAGAAGGGGGAGAGAGTGGAATGGCAACTTCTAAGAATAGCGCATAGGGTGGTCTTTGTGTGTTTCGGCGGGGCAGTGGCATGGGGTTGATAAATAACATTGGTTGTTTAGTCATTCGGCCCTGGGCTAGGCGACAGGGGCAGTCCTGTCAACCAGTAGAGACGGATGAGTCGGAAGGTCAGGACGAGGCTTCGCTGTCAGCGGTCTGGTCAGCGAACCTTCCGAGAATGGTTGGATGGAAATTGACTGATAATACTTGTTCTTTGTTAATTAGGCTAGGCTACTAAATTAACCTTATTTTCTTCAAAAGATCGAAGCGTGTATCGAGTGTTTTGAATCAAGTGTTCTTAATCTGTGCGCGTGCGTGCTAAACAAGGTTACGGAATACAGCCTCGCCCTGCCAAGAGGAGCGGATTGTTCCGTTTACATACGGTTCAACATTATGTGTGTGTTTTTTGGAGTGCTTGTAGTGGGAGTATGAGGTACAGAGGAGAGCTAGTTGACCCGGAGGGGTAGAGTGCGAGATGTGCGAAGCAAATAGAAACTGTATCGGATGCCGCATATAGACCTACCTACCACACATGGGATCTCTCAGTGGAGAGAACTGAAAACACTTTAGTCTTCCAGGGTGTGAACCCGATCTGGGATCAGGCAGCAGGGATTTTTTTCCTACCTTGCCGTTTAGGGCCTAAATCACCACCTTGCACCAGCAAATTCCTTTAAACTACTTTTTGGGAGATATTTATATTGTCTATTGTTACTCCTGTTGTCCGTGTCCTTACTGCGCACGCAGCCAAAGCCAAGTGCCAGGTTTTCTCAGCGCATGCAGTGTGTGTCTTCTGGCCAGTGATAGAACACTAATTGGGGATCGCACGCGCGATCGATGTTCCCTACCTCATTGGCGAGGTTAGTTACGGATGTAGAATGTTTAGCATATACTTCCTAAGTAGGCTATACCTCGCCTGCCTGAGCATATAGCCTAGGGCCATAGGCCTATAGCTACTATGCAAGGAGGAACGGGCCATGGGGAGAATCCCAATTGCATACTCCTGGCGTCCTCTCTCACTTTCTTCACAAAACCAATTGGAGGAGAAGGTCAGAGGGGAGGGACCTCTGGCTTTCTCTCCAATCGGTTTTGAGAAGGAGGCGAGGAGCGATGACGCAAGGAGTGTGCAATTGAGATTCTCCCCATGGCCTACTCTTTCCCCAACTACCTTGAGCTGGGTAAGGAAACTGAGATATCTGACATAGTGTTTCCCCCCTCACTGTGGCAGATAATTGATCACTTCATATAGACCAATAGGCAGTGGGCCAACGTCAGTGAGAGCTTGCATTGCTATTGTCCCATGACATGACTCAGCAATGATCATAAGGAGGCCTACCCTGAAAGGGGGAAATTAAGAGCTGGTTTTGGACAGAGAAGGCTTTGGTCTATGCGAACTGAATCATAGTAGAAGCAAGTGGGAACGTTACATTTGAGACAGTTAAAGAAATGGAAAGTCTTGTGTGTCTTGAGTGAAAACAGTAGTTTGGTTTCCATGCTAGTTGATGTTTGAGACTCACCTGTTAGTGCTGAGTACAGTACAGTACTGAGAAGGAAGCATTAAGAGGGATTGTTGTTCATTTGTTGTACCCCTACAAGATACATTATATGAACCAGGCATTACATTCCAAAAGCCTTACCATGGGATGTTCCTTAAATCGTGAGTGACAAGCGGTGTGTTTGACTTCCTCCAAACCTTGAGGGGCCTTGCTCACAGCACAAAGCTCACACACACAGCATGTGGGGGAGGTTTTCTATTTAGCCAAATCTTATCGATTTGTTGGATAATGCCACCGTATTGGACTATTCCAGACGGTTCTTTGCGTAATGAGGCGCACTTAGTATCTTTATAACTATTGTGATTGTTTGTCAGTGACACTTATTTTGAAAACGTGTTTTATTTACAGAAGATGGGCACATTTAAGTGGTTGTTGTATCCTCCTTTGTGGGATTATTGAAAGACAGTCTGGATAAGAGTCTCTGGATGACCCATAGAAAACGACCCGTTCTTCACCAAGATGTGTTAGTGAATAACATTGTCGTTTAATCAGCAGCAGACCTACGGTTACTTTCGATGACTGAGTTGATTCCACCCCAGGCTACTAAACTTCATAAAGCCTAAAACCGGAGCTTTACATTTTGATCTGGCTGCAGGTAATTGTTTAGAACATCCCATTGGACCGTTTTGTGCATCATTTTCCACTGTGCTCGGGTGACGAGATCACCCGTGCTGATCCATTCCCCAGGTGTCCGTTCGCGCGCAGAGAGAGAAAGAGACTGTTTAGGGGAGCATTTGACGCTATTTTGTAGCCACCAAAGTTTATGAATAACTTCAACAGACATGGGGGAATCCCCAAGGTTTATAGAGCTTGCATTCTTGGCAAACCTTTTAAACATCACGGGTTGCGAGCCTGGTTGAATAGCTCGCCGTTACGCGTAACAAAAGGTCGTCACGCTCGAAGGGCCGATCTCTCTGCTACATACACTATACCAGGGTTTCCCAAACTCGGTCCTGGGGCCCCACCTGGGTACACGTTTTTGTTTTTGCCCTAGCACTACACAGCTGATTCACTTACTCAAAGCATGATGATGAGTGGGATATTTGGGGGGGGGGGCGAGTTAAACCCTGCACTATACAATTACCATAATGTCCATATAGGCAGGTCGTCCGAGGGACTTCATAACCCTATGTACTAGAGGGTTTGCCTAGACATTGATCTTAGGCCAGTTTTGCGTTTATCCCCTATCCCCTTGATTGGATCTGGGAGGGAATAGCGTACTACCTCGATCTGTACCTGTTGCTGACATGCTATGTTGTCTTAGGTCTCTCTTTATGTAGTGTTGTGTTGTCTCTCTTGTCGTGATGTGTGTGTGTTGTCCTATATTTTTATTTAATTTATTTTTATTTTTAATCCCAGCCCCCGTCCCCGCAGGAGGCCTTTTGCCTTTTGGTAGGCCGTCATTGTAAATAAGAATGTGTTCTTAACTGACTAGCCTAGTTAAATAAAGGTTAAGTAAATTTAAATAATATAAAGTACCTGAGGGCACCTTCTATACTCGGAGCTGCGGTTTGATGGATCTTGTATTTGTGACCGTGTCTCAAAGTCTCCGCGCTGGGAGGCGTGGGGATGATAACCTGCCGCGTACAGGGACAACCTAATCGCTTTTCCAAACCCGTGTTGGGTCGCTTTGTAATCGTCTGAAATGGATCTGCGAGGGGGAATCCATGCGCTGATATGTCAAGATAATCCTATGTGACCATGCAGTTAACCACGTCTGTGTCACCTGACTTTGGTTCGATATGGTACTTTGATGAAATGGACAGTCAACCTTCTGTATTATAAATGGGGGAGTGAGAAATCAGGTCTGTAGGCCTATGACCCAAGTATTAAAAATAACCGTAATGTTTTTTATTATTTCATGGTATATTAACATGCTGCAGTTATGGCGAAGTGTGCCGTTCTATTCGGAGCTTGTGTTGGTACATCCCCTGTCAGAGTATATTAGGCAATGCTTTCTGGTTACAGCGTTGCTGAGCGTTGCTGAGACTAAGCTTCAGTCCGCCAGTTTTAAGGCTGTCACACTTGTTTGTGTTGTCGATGTACTGAATAAAACAACAAACCCAAAGCCACCGCTGCGCTCTTGGCTGTTCATGCGATGTGTGAGAACAAAAGTGAACGCACAGCGGAGAGGCGGGGGTGATCGTGTTTCTGCGCGCTGCACGGCTCCCGGAGGAGACGTCATGGTTTGTTTGAAGCTGTGCCTCCGCATAGGCCTCCCGGGACCTTGCTCTGAAACGGGAGAGACCTTTTTTCCACTCTGATTCACAGAGCTTTTAGTTTCGGAGGCCCCAAGCGCACGGATCACTTCCCCACAGAGAGTCATGCCACTGTATAGCACCCACAGCGCCGGGGAGGGAGACTTGGAAAAACTCATACTGGAATGAGAGACCGACTGTTTGGCACAAGGCCTACATTTATTTTTTAAATGTGTGATGATAAATAGCCTCATTTCATTTAATTTGTTCTTCTTTCAATTAATGGGGAATACAGGTCAGAATTAAGTGTGCCAACCATCCCCGGTCTCTCCTTGGTCCGTCATTGAGTGTGTTTATATTTTCGTTCTAATGTTGCTTTTGTGCAAGGTGGATTTTTTTTTTTGGGCCTATATTTTCATGATCTCACCGAATTAGAATATTGGGAGAGGATGTTGATGATGACACCTTACCGCCGCCTCGCCCTCCCTCTCATCTCAGTGGGCCGGTTTTGATGCAAGCCAGTTGCATCACATTTGCAGCCAAGAATTTAAAGCCAAAGACGAAATTCGATTCAGATTATATTATATTCCCAAATAAAATATATATAAAGATCGAGCCATGACTTTCTCAAACCTCAAATGTATAATAGGATGTAAGTAAGCATTTCACTGTTGGTCTAGACCTGTACTTTACTTAGCATGTGACGAATACATTTATATTTTGATTTGATTCAAAGAAAGGAGTTGGGATACGGTGGGAGGTGACAAATATGCTCATCCTTGTTACTACAATCCTGCCTCTCTGGGGACATAAAAGGCCTCATTAGTCCTAATTTGGACAGGGATGAATGGCCTGGTTCAGCGGCCGTCGCCTGTTCTCCAGTGACAGCACGGGCCACACAATATCGCCGTTGTTGGCGGTCATGCTGACGGGAGGATTGTCCCACACCGACTTGGATGCGCCTGTGTGGAGGGAGGGCGCGAGGCCCTGTTTACAGCCCGCCTGCAAATAATGCAACAGCTGTTTGGAACCGCAATCGTCTCTCGCTCTCTGTGTCTCTTTCTCTGTGTACTTTGTCTATGTTCGAGCTGGGACAATAAACTATCACACCGACCATACCATCACTTATAGCAGGCATTTTGCTGATATTATTCATGACGATATTTAATTTTTTTTTATTTCACCTTAAATTTAACCATGTAGGCCAGTTGAGAACAAGTTCTCATTTACAACTGGGACCTGGCCAAGATAAAGCAAAACAGTGCTACACAAACAACAGAGTTACACATGGGATAAACAAACGTACAGTCAATAACACAATAGAATTTTTTTTATATACAATGTGTGCAAATGAAGTAAGATTAGGGAGGTAAGGCAATAAATAGGCTGTAGTGGCGAAGTAATTACAATTTAGCAATTAAACACTGGAGTGATAGATGTGCAGAAGATGAATGTGCAAGTAGAAATACTGGGGTGCAAAGGAGCAAAAATAAATAACAGTATGGGGATGAGGTAGTTGGATGGGCTATTTACAGATGGGCTGTGTACAGGTGCAATGATCTGTGAGCTGCTCTGACAGCTGATGCTTAAAGCTAGTAAGGGAGAAATGAGTCTCCAGCTTCAGTATTTTTTTGCATTTAGTTTAACTTGCATTTTAAGAGCAGTCGGAAGGCCACGGAAGGAGAGTTGTAATGGCATTGAAGCTCAGTTAACACTGTGTCCAAAGAAGGGCCAGAAGTAATACTACTAGAGAAGTAATACTACTAGAGAAATATGAAGTTTTAAATGAAATAGGTTTGCTAATATTGGTGATTGTTAATGAATGGGATACTTGATGTCTACAACCATCAAACTAGTATTAGTATTTTAAAGGATAATAAATAAATACACTTTGGTGCACATTTAATGTTGCACATCTATTGTTCTATTTGTTCTATTTATCGTTATTGCATCAATTCAGTATGGATTTTTGTCCATTTCGCCCACTTGTATTACAAGTGTTAAGCAAATGTTATGCTGCTGTGGCTGTACTGTTGATATTTTAACTAGGTAGCTTGCTACACACACTCGACCGGTGACCGCATTTTGGATACAGGGCGCACGCAATCTCTGTACAGGGCAGACTGGGTAAAAGGCACAACCTGGCTCACGTGATCTCCTTACGGGGCAGACCAAAGGACGCGATAGGGGGTGGCGAACTTGATGACGTAGCAATGCTTTAAGGGGTGTGGTGTTCAAACCAAAGACAAACTCTGTACAGAAACAAATGCAGTGCCTTCAGAAACTATTCGCATCCCTTGACTTTTCCACATTTTGTTGTTACAGCCTGAATTTAAAATAGATTAAATTAAGATTCTTTGTCACTGGTCTACACACAATACCCCATAATCTAAAACTGGGATTATGTTTTTCACATTTTTTACAAATTAAAAAAAAAATATGAAAAGCTGTGAAGTCTTGAGTCAATAAGTCTTCAACCCTAATTAACTTTTATGGTGAGCATAAATACATTCAGGAGTAAAAATTTGCTTAAGTCACATAAGTTGCATGGACTCACTCTGTGCAGTAATAGTGTTTAACATGATTTTTGAATGACAACCTCATCTCTGTACCCCACACATACAATTATCTATAAGGTCCCTCAGTCGAGCAGTGAATTTCACATACAGATTCGACCACAATGACCAGGGAGGTTTCCCAATGCCTCACAAAGAATGGCACCGATTGGTAGATGGGTAAAAAAAATCTGACATTGAATATCACTTTGAGCATGGTGAAGTTATTAATTAAAAAGAAAAACACTGCTGCTCATGCTCCCAGGTGATTTTATTCATTACACTTTGGATGGTGTATCAATACACCCTCACTAAAAATATACTGGTGTCCTTCCTAACTCAGTTGCCGGAGAGGAAGGAAACTGCTCCGGGATTTCACCATGAGGCCAATGTTGACTTTATTAATGACTGTGATGGGAGAAAACTGAAGATGGATCAACAACCTTGTAGTTACTCTACAATGATAGCCTAATTGACAGAGTGAAAAGGAAACCTGTACAGAGTAAAAAAGAAAAACTTAATGTCCTGAATACAAAGCGTTATGTATGAGACAAATCAAACACAACACACTATTGAGTCCCACTCTTCATATTTTGAAGCATGGTGGTGGCTGCATCATGTTATGGGTAGGCTTGTCATCGGTTGTGTTTCATATAATTTTGTGCCCAATAGAAATGAATGATAAATAATGTTTTGTGTCATTTTGGAGTCACTTTTATTGTAAATAAGAATATAATTCTACATGGATGTGGCTATTACCATGATTACGGATAATCCTGAATGAATCATGAATAATGATGAGTGACAGTAAGACACACATCAGGTTAGGTTAGCAATTTTGGGGGAGTAATGATATTTGTGCGTTTTAACTTTGTCACTCATCATTATTCACTCTTCATTCAGGGCTATCCATAGTCATGGTAGCATCCACATTAATGTAGAAGTGTTTAGAAACATTCTTATTTACAATAAAAGTGACTCCAAAATGACACAATACATTGTAATGTTTACTATTCATTTCTATTGGGCACAAAATAATCTGAAACACAACCAAAACAAAGAGCTAATGCATTCAACAAATGTGTAGAGTCACAAGCTTGATGTGGTATGAATAGGGGACCAAATACTTAACTTTTTACTACTTTAATACAAATGTCAAATTTTTAAGTTCAGTGTTTAAGGTTAAGGTAAGGGTTAATATTTGTGATAGGCATAAAAAAATAAACAACTTTCTATCGCTAGATTCGAACTTGCAACCTTTTGAACCAGGCAGATGCCGGTTTCCACGTAATCTCCCCACATCCTCAGACGTCGAATACTGACTTGTGGGTGACCTTGCTAAACATTGATGTTATGTAGAATGAACCAGTAGTGCGTTCCACCTAGCCACCTTGCCACCACATTCAGCAGCTCTTTTGCGCATCACATAACCTGCACATTATTAAGTGTAAAAGCCTTTTCTGTTCACATCTTTAACTCGTTTTGGTATGGTGCTTTTATGGCTATGTGAGTGCCATCTATTCTGTTCCTATTTGGGAACCCATGGATGGGATCATGGCAAAGAAACCCCTCTTTAATAAAAAACTTTGCGCGATGGTGTTTGGAAATGGTATGTCTTACTGTTCGTTTTGCCGACCATTGCACCCAAAACATTGGCTAATTGAGGGCTGTGAGGTGCGGATCGGCATATTCCCGCTGAAAAGTGCCCGTTGCCAAAAACCCTAGGGTGGAAAGCACTTAGATGTGAACCGCAATGGCACATTTGCCTTTTTAAAGTAGGTCTTAAATCATTGCAAAGATCCTATAAGATTGGTTTTAAGGATTATCTAACACATGCACCGATGTGTTCAAATGATATGATCTACCGTCAAGATAAGCTTCATGAATTTACAATTATATAGAAAAATTATTTAATTATTAGGCTACTCTTAACAATTTCACAAATTTTCAACATATTTTCCCCATTCTATGCTTGAAAGCAGTTCCCTTATTCCACTACTTTGGCACTGTGCGTACGCATGGTCATGTTTTGCTTAAATTTACGCACACTCTCATGCAAACATTCATATTGTTAAATATCACACTTTGCGTTGAAATGACCCCACGCATGATTTACGCACAGATTTGTGCCAACGCATGATTGATCAATGAGGCCCCAGGTGTGCAAAGCTCTTAGACTTACCCAGAAATACTCACAGCAGTGATCGCTGCCAAATGTGATAACATGTTTTGACTCAAGAGGTTGAATAATTATCTAACCAATATATATATTCGTTTTTTAAAATATTTTATATATTTTTAAATTCACTAATAATTCCACTTTGACATTGCAGAGTATTTTGTGTAGATGGTTGATATTTTGAATTCAGGCTGTAACACAACACAATGTGGAATAAATCAAGGGGTGTGAATACTTTCTGAAGGCCCTGTAATTATACCACCACCCAAAAGGGCACTTGGCGACTGGGAGGGTAAAGGGGCAGGTGCTCGGGCACAGGTACACCCCTATCTGTGCACCTGCCTTAGTGTGTGTGGATATGTGCACTATAGCCGATCTCTCTCGTCCGTTCCCTCCTCGGCTTTCGCACTCCCTCTGCCACGGGACCATGTGGACAATATTCCAGTTGTAGGGTTATGTATTTAATTGGTCATAGCGTGTGTTTGCTATATGGAAATAATATATTGATATGCAGCGGACCCCTGCTGATAATTGTTTGACAACTGATCTATTGTACTAAATTGTTGGGATGTTGAGATTAGCCAGTAAGTCAATTGGGACTTGGTGGTGGAATTTTCTCCGATTTGAGTTTCTGACATTCCATGGTGTGTTACGGAATAAAATGCTGTGTATCGACTACGGGTTGTTGAAATCTGCGCGGTTATTTAGCCGCCCCTGTGGGCTCTGCCGCCTGTCTGTCGTGCCGCGCTGGTATTCCGTGCGGAGAAGTGTTGGAGGCCTGCCCACGTCTCTCTCTCTGTGTCTATGAGGAGCTGTCTCGGAGTTTCCCTGCCCCCGTCTCTCTCTGACACACACGCGCTGCAAGGCAGACACACACACTATCTTTCGGCAGCTGCGTGTGTGCTGTTACGCATGATGAGGAGTGAAGAAAGGGTTGTCCGTTACATTTAGGTTTATCTCAATTACTCTCGTAATGAATGCCAAATAAATAAAATACATGTGATGTATCAAAAGACATAACTACTGAGACACCTGTAATCATTGTATTACCTCAAACGAGACAAATGATGGACCCCCTGGTATTATGGGCAGCCATCATTTTAAAGTGGTGAATAGATTGTATTTAGCCTAATCCAGACGCGATTTTTAAACCTCTTCTAAGATTTGTTTTTTCAGCATTCTTTTCGTTTTGGTAACACACACACCGAGCCCTGCGTAGTGGTGTGTGCATAATAAGCCGTGTTTATCCCCGCCCTCGTCGCTGCGGAGAGTATCCTGCGTCACACTGTATTTTTTTTTTTTTTTTTAGAGCAGGAGCTCGAGCCTCGGCGCTCCAGGGAGAGCTGGCCGAGCGCCAGGGACAAAGAGCGCGAGGGCGCCAACACTCCGCTCTGTACCCCTCCCCTCCCTCCCTGTTCCTCGTCCCCGTTCGCTCGAGCCTGCAGGTCGATATAGAGAGAAGGGGTTTGCACAGCAGCAGGCCAGGCACGGGGAAATGTAGACCATACCACTTCTCTGTAACACACACATCTACATTCTTCTCTCCCAAGTGATTACAAATTAAAGGAGGGCAACCTGGGAAATCGGTTGAGCGTTGGCCGAGAGGAAATTATCAGTGGCGTTGGTGTTTGTTCCTCCCCATATGGCATGTCAGATGGAGGTCAAGTCGCGATAGTAACAGGAAACGAGATCTTCTGGAACTGAGGCCTCTCTCTAATCTCTCTCCGCCTCTCTCGCTCTCTCTCTCTTCCTCTCTCTGCGGAGCTCCCTCCCCCACAACACACAGTAATGACTGGACTGCAGGTTACTAGGCTTGCTAAAAACACCCGGTGGTTTTCGGTTTAATGGTGCGAATCGGGCTCCAGCCCTGCCGCTCCCTCGCTATCCCCGCACGCCTCCCCCCCCCCTGACCACGGTTTGTGATGAATGGCTGTCGGGAGTTATTGGTAGCGCAAACTATTCTTAGCACCAGGGATGGGCATCGACATGCTCTGTCTTTTCCTCCCGTTGCGCGCACGCACACACACAACGGTCTCGTATGAATGCGCGCAGCGTGTTTGTTTTACTATACACCTGTGTATTGTAAAGAGGCGTAGATGTCAAACATTCCGCGCTTCTGACACACCGTATAGACACGTAACATATGTATTTGCATTAGCACATACATTAAAAGTCCCAATTCAAAGTTACATCTAACTTTTCTATTTTTTGAGTTATTACATAAAACCAATCAGAATTCGGAAGAATGCTGAAGTCATGTCAGAAAATGTTTTGCGGAGTGTGACATTATAGGGAGGAGACCGTTCTATGGAGGACCCTGCAAGACAGCCTATTCCCTGTAATGTAAACTCAAACAGAAATAAGTTCAAATGTATACTGAACAAAAATATATGAACGCAACAAAGTGTTGGTTTCATGTGCTGAAATAAAAGATCCCAGACATTTTCCATAAGCACAGAAAGCTTATTTCTGTCAAATGTTGGGCACATTTGTTTATATCCCTGTTAGTGTGCATTTCTCCTTTGCCAAGATAATCCATCCACCTGACAGTTGTGGCATATCAAGAAGCTGATTAAACAGCATGATCATTACACAAGTGCACTTTGTGCTGGGGACAATAAAAAGTCACTCTAAAATGTGCAGTTTTGTCACACAACACAATGCCACAGATGTCTCAAGTTTTGAGGGAGCTTGCAATTGGCATGCTGACTGCAGGCATGTCCACCAGAGCTATTGGCTCTACCATAAGCTACCTCCAACGTTGTTTTAGAGAATTTAGCAGTACATCCAACTGGCCTCACAACCGCAGACCACATGTAACCATGACCAGTCCAGGACCTCCACATCCAGCTTCTTCACCTGCGGGATTGTTTGAGACCAGCCACCCGGACAGCTAAGGAAACTGAAACTGAGTATTTCTGGCTGTAATAAAGCCCTTTTGTGGGAAAAAACAAATTCTGATTGGCTGGGACTGGCTCCCCAGTGGGTGGGCTTGGCGCCCAAGTGGGTGGGCCTATGCCCTCCCAGACCCACCCATGGCTACGGCCCTGCCCAGTCATGTGAAATCGCTAGATTACGGCCTAATTCATTATTTCAATTGACTGATTTCCTTATATGAACTGTAACTTAGTAAAATCGTTGAAATTGTTGCTTGTTGCGTTTTTTTATTTTTTATTAAACCAAATCATTTGCACTCATGACTATTGTTTTCAATAAAAATGTCAGCCAATATATAAGCAAACACTGAATTTATTGTTGCAAATCAGCTTGCAAGGTTGCTAGCCAACTAGCCTGTTAATGTTAGCCCTACTAGCCAGGTAACGATAGCCCTACCAGCCTGCTAACGTTATGTTAGCACAGCATAAGTCAACCAGTTGCTATCAACACCTAGTAAACCAATGTTTTGGAAATGCATAACACCATCTAACTAGTTATCAAATAACTGCATATACCGGTAACATTATCTTAGCTTAGCTAGCTATCCACCACGGTTGACATATCTAAGTAGTAAGCCAGAGAACAATATTGACTAGTCTAACACATGCAGGAACCCACAGAACACAATACAGAAAGCCAGCAGATATAAAGTAGAGAGAGCAAAGACTTACTGATTGACGGCTGCGTTAGCTACCAAGGAAGAGCCAAGGAGCTAGGCGCTTCAGAGGGAGAGGCCGTTTCAACGGCCGAGGGAGAGTCCTCTAATCCAATAGCAGTATAGTGAGGTAAATCCAAAGTAGATAGATTCCAGAGGCAATAATCCAGAGGCAGCATTGGGCACAGGAAACGAGGGGAACAGCCAACAAGAAGACTGCGATCAGAGGAAGGCTCCAGGTAGATGGAAATGATCACAAAACAGTCAATCAGCTACTGTAAAGTGCTAGTACTAAGCCAAGGTTGAAAAAGTCTAGTAGCCTACTTCACAGAGATTATGCCCACCCACGTGTGGGGAATCTGATTGGTTGTTTACATCACACTACCTCATGATTGGTGGATTGTAGCTCATCACTGCCAACACTCGGTTTGCATGGCTAGTGGCTAATGTTAGCCAGGTCGAGCTAGCTAACGCAGAGTAGATTCTCCATATAAAGTTCCTACCCTTTAATGTTTTGGTAAAGCGCAAAGATTGATAGGCTTTCAAATTACCACTCAATTGGTGTGTGTGTGTGTGTGTGTGTGTGTGTGCGATGTTGAGGATTATGTGCCCATGGATATAGTCTAGGCTATTGAACATTACACAGTGCATTGGCTACTAGGGCTGAACCCGTTTGCCCTCATCGATCTGTGCCCGTGAACGTAGCCTCGTGTTGCAGATCACTTGAGCAATCCAAACCTGTAACCACACACAGCAGGTTTCTGTAATGCACTCTGCTGTTTTTTATATAGGCTTTTAATGGGGTTTATTGCTTAATATTGCGAGTTTAGGCCTACATTGATGGACCAACAGAGGCTGTCATGGCACAGTTTTGAATGTCTTGCAGAGTGTTGGTCGGTTGGAGTTTTTTTTTTAAGACTGACTGTCCCATGAGGGGATGACGTGCTCTCCGCTACATCAATGTTCCCCCATGGAGGAGTCGCGAGAGGGCCCAAATGTGTGGCTTGGAGGAGACGTCAGTTTGCCTTTCCATCCTTCCTCCTCTATTTCGACATCTCCATGCTCCTAAGTCAACATACAGCCTGGCTCCACTCCTTTTCTATTTCTACTTCCTACTGCTGCATTCAGTCCCCCTGACACGGTTTCCTGTGAGTGCGTGGAAAATGTTTTTTGCGAGAGAAGGTATGGCGGGACGGGAAAGACTGAATGATCCCGGCTGTTCGGGCAGCAGATGTTCTCGGGCGAATCGAGAGACACACACACAGGACGTAAGAGGGGATTTCCACATATCACCATAATTTGGATAGGCATTCTAGCTTTTCCCAATCTAGTATTTGGTATTTTATTATGATTCCCATTAGCTTTTAGCAGCAGCTACTCTTCCTAGGGTCCACACAAAACATGAAACATTACATACTACAGAAGATCAATAGACAAAAACAGCTCAAGGCCAGAACTACTACATTTAAAAACAAAGCACACGTAGCCTACATATCAATACATATACACAAACTATCTAGATCAAGTAGGGGAGAGGCGTTGTGCCGTGAGGTGATGCCTTATCTGTTTTTGAAACCATGTTTGCTGTTCAGTTGAGCAATATGAGATGGAAGGAAGTTCCATGTAATAATGACTCTATATAATATTGTATGCTTTCTTTAATTTGTTCTGGATTTTGGGACTGTAAATAGAACCCTGGTGGGGTAAGTGTGTGTGTGTGTGTCAGAGCTGTGTGTAAGTTGACTATGCAAACAATTTGGGATTTTCAACACATTGTTTCTTATAAAAAGAAGTGATGCAGTCAGTCTCTCCTGAACCCTTAGCCAAGAGAGACTGGGATGCATAGCATTTATATCAGCCCTCTGATTACAATGAAGGACAAAACATGCCACTCTGTTCTGGGCCAGCTGCAGCTTAACTAGGTCTTTCCTTGCAGCACTGGACCACACGACTGGACAATAATCAAGATCAGACAAAACTAGAGCCTGCAGGACTTGCTTTTTTGAGTGTGGTGTCAAAAAAGCAGAGGATCTCTTTATTACGGACAGACCTCTCCCCATCATAACAACCATTGAATCTATATGTTTTACCATGACAGTTTACAGTCTAAGGTAACACCAATCTAAGGTCTCCTCAACTTGTTCAACAGCCACACCATTTATTACCAGATTCAGCTGAGGTCTAGGACTTAGGGAATGATCTGTACCAAATACAATGCTATTAGTTTTAGAGATGTTCAGGACCAGTTTATTACTAGCCACCCATTCCAAAACAGACAAACTCTTTGTTAAGGGTTTCAGTGACTTCATTAGCTATGGTTGAATCATCAGCATACATGGTCACACATGCATTGTTTAATGCCAGTGGCAGTTCATTGGTAACATTAGAAAAGAGTAGAGGTCCTAGAGAGCTGCCCTGCGGTACACTGCAATTTACATGTTTGACATTAGAGAAGCTTCCATTTACGAAAACCCTTTGTGTTCTGTTAGAGAGAGCTCTGAATCCACAATATGGCAGAGGTTGAAAAGCCATAACACATGTTTTTTCAACAACAGGTTATGGTCAATAACATCAAAAGCTGCACAGAAATCTAACAGTACAGCTCCCACAATCATCTTATTATCAATAACCTGTTGTTGTGTCAGTGCAGTACATGTTGAGTGCCCTACTCTATAAGCATGCTGAAAGTCTATTGTTAATTTGTTTATAGAAAAATAGCATTGTATTTGGTCAAACACAATTTTTTCCAACAGTTTGCTAATAGCTGGCAGAAAGCTGATAGGTCTGCTGTTAGAACCAGAAAAGGCCGCTTTGCCACTCTTGGGTAGCGGAATTACTTTAGCTTCCCTCCAGGCCTGAGGACGAAGACTTTCCTCCAGGCTCAGATTAAAGATATGACAGATACTGTAGGAGTGGCTATAGGGAAAGCTACTTAGGATGGTAGCTGACTATCTATTTGTCAATGCCAGGAGGTTTCTCATTATTGATCGTTAACAATAATTTTCCACCTTTCCCACACTAACTTTACAAAATTCTAACTTGCAATGCTTTTCTTTCATTATTTGATTTTTTTATGCAATAATACGATGGCTCACTGTTAATTGTTGGCATTTCTTGCCTAAGTTTGCCAATTAAGTAATCATTAAAATAAACAAAATGATTTTGTGATGAATAAGCCATCTGATTCGATGAAAGATGGAGTTCAATTAGTCTTTCTGGCCATAATTTTTTTTTTAAGTACTTTTTTCCCATCACTTTATATCATTGATCTTGGCTTCATAATACAGTTTCTTCTTAGTTTTGTTGTTTTTAGTCACATCATTTCTCAATTTGCCAGTCAAATGTGCAGCCAGACGTATTAGCCACTCCTTTTTGCCCCATCTCTTTCAACCATAGATTTTCAATTCCTCATCAATTCATGGAGCAATAACAATTATAACAGTCAGTTTCTTATATGTTTATCAATAATTGAAAGAAGCAATTTCATATATTCATCAAGTGCAGTTTCACATCAGACCCACAAATATTTTTAACATCATCAATATAAGAGTCATAGCACATTTTTTTGTATGATCTCTTATGCACTATTTTTTGGCCCAGCTTTTGGAAATGTGGCTTTCCTGGATATAGCCACTATATTGTGATCACTGCATCCAATGGGCACGAATACAGCTTTAGAACAAAGTTCCACAGTATTAGTAAAAATGTAATCTATACATGTGGATGGTCTTGCTCCTGTAGTGGTTGTAAACACCCTGGTAGGTGGATTAATACCCTGAACCAGATTACAGCAACTGGTTACAGTGAAAAGCTTCCTCTTGAGCGGACAGCTTGATGAAAACCAGTCAATATTCAGCTCCCCAAGAAAGTAGACCTCTCTGTTTACATCACATACACTATCAAGCGTTTCACATATATTATTTAGATACTGACTGTTAGCACTTGGTGGCCTGTAGCAACACTCCAAAAGAAAAGGCTTTAGATGATCCAAGTGAACCTGCAACCACAACACTTCAATAAGACTTGACATAAGATCTTCTCTAATCATTATAGGGATATGGCTCTGTGTGCGTGCGTGCGTGCGTACCTACCCACCCACCCACCCACAGCAACACCTCCCCATAAGTATTTTTGTTTGTTCTATAGATGTTATGTCCTTATACTGCTGTGTCATCAAATGAATTATCTAAGTGAGTCTCAGAAATGGCTAATACAGTGGGGAAAAAATGTATTTAGTCAGCCACCAATTGTGCAAGTTCTCTCACTTAAAAAGATGAGAGAGGCCTGTAATTTTCATCATAGGTACACTTCAACTATGACAGACAAAATGAAGAAAAAAAATCCAGAAAATCACATTGTAGGATTTTTAATGAATTTATTTGCAAATTATGGTGGAAAATAAGTATTTGGTCA
>QNTS01002626.1:171728-183435 GCA_003317085.1 Hucho hucho
TGACCAAATACTTATTTTCCACCATAATTTGCAAATAAATTCATTAAAAATCCTACAATGTGATTTTCTGGATTTTTTTTCCTCATTTTGTCTGTCATAGATGAAGTGTACCTATGATGAAAATTACAGGCCTCTCTCATCTTTTTAAGTGAGAGAACTTGCACAATTGGTGGCTGACTAAATACTTTTTTCCCCCACTGTATATGAATGTTATCTGATGTTAGCAAGTTATTGATTTCATTAACCTTATTTCTAAGGCTACATATATTAATATGGGCTATTCTCAGCCCTTTCCTGGGTAGCATATCAGAGATATGAAAAAGAGCAAACAAAGCAAGATAAAAAATGTACGTTCAGCAGTCCATTAATCAATTAGTGTGTGTGTGTGTGTGTGTGTGTGTGTGTGTGCTGCGGGGTTGAAGCTACAAACCCATAGGCTTAGCTCTCTCATCCCTTCCAGGATTCTGGGAGGGAGGGTAGACAATGAGCCTGTCATTGCGGATGTAAGCAATGTCCCCCATGCGCTCTGGCAGCTTTCATGGCTGTGATAAGTTCTTTCCTTTTCTGGCGCACAGCTTCAGGAACTTGACCACAATCGGCCTGGGCCTGTCACCTGGGCTGGTAATGGGTTTTCCAGTCCTGTAGATGCGCTCCAACTCAGTATTCCTGTGGTCCATGTTCAATTTCTCAGATCATTTCCCTCACTTTGTCCTCAGACGCCGTCCAAGTCTCGTGGAGATTCTGCAATTCCATTCACAACCATGTTGTTCCACCTTGATTGTCCCTCGAGATAACAATGACGGAGAAATCAGATTATCATTGATTTACACACAGAACTGATGTTCTCTCTCAATGATTTACAGATTGTATTTGACAAAACACTTAAAGTTATTTTCTTGGTGTAGGGGCTGGAAGCTAGAGTGAGCTTTGATTGGTCAAAAATCACAGATTATAAAGTTCAGCATTTCCCAACTTTAGTCCCGCCTGTTTACGCTCCCTCGTCCATGCACGCATCACCCAATGGTCCCCTCCCCCCACTTCACTTCCCTCCATTGAAAATTAATGGTGATCTGTTGTTTTATCACCGCCAACATGTTATGTGGAAATGTAAGGGTTCTGTCTCACACAGATGTTGTTCGTGCAGACCAGGCCGGCCAGGCAATGCAGGCAGGCCGGCCAGGCAATGCAGGCAGGCCGGCCAGGCAATGCAGGCAGGCCGGCCAGGCAATGCAGGCAGGCAGGACTGTTGTGCCTGAGCCTCCAGGCAAGGAAGAAGGGGGGAAGGGAGGAACAGCAAGGGAGAAGGAGATTAATGAGCTCGAGGTCACTGTAATAAAAGCGGCATGCCTGTGGCTGGAGCTCGAGCCACAGATGACTTTCTTTCCTATGATGGAGAAGCCAAGTTTCTCTCTTGCTCTCTCCCTCTCTTCTCTCTCACTGACTGACTGACTGACTTGGGTAAATAGGTACCTCTCACTACCAGCAATTTCACCATCTCTGTTAATGGTGATAATGCAGGTTATGTGTGTTTGTGTGTTTGAGCAATAAATAGCCTATTCAAAGTGACCTTAAGTTTGTTTTGGAAGGCAATTGAATATTAGCCAGCCGGCAGAATGGAGGGAGGGGCAATGAGGGCGTACGAGTAAAAATGAGTATGTGGAGAAAGTGATTGAATGGCTCGGGCCCCACAATGCAAGTTGTCTACTCCCTTGGGTGGGTGGGGAATGAGAGAGGGCTATAAATTGGGGGACTACTTTGGGTGGAGGGGGACTACTTTGGGTGGAGGGTGACTATGTGTGTGCACATGTGATGGGTGTTCCAATAGCAGAGGGATCACACCCTCTCCCCACCTTTCTGCCCTTCCTCTCCCCTCTCGCTCTTTCTCAACGTGACGTGTTGTTGGTGCTATTGAAAACTCAAGCCTTTAAGCCAGTCATTAACTAGAGCACTGCACACCACTGCCACCACACCAGGCAAACATCCCTATTGTGTCATGTCAGTGTAAATGTGTGTGTGCAAATTATTCTGACCATGTGTTTTCGCTCTCCAGGAGATGACCTGTTAGTGATGCGGGGACCCAGAGAAATCTGGATTTAAGTGAAGGGAACCACATCACACAAAGCATGGTACGTCATCTGTCTATATCCTGTATATTACAGTTTTATAACACTGTTTATAACAAGGTTAAAGGCCCAGTAGAGTCAAAATGTGTGTTTTCCTGTGTTTTGTATCTGTAAATTGCACAACAGCTGATGAAACTAACACTGTTAGTTACATCTCCCTCCCATTAGGCTCCTCCAATTAAGTTTGTCACTCAGACCATTCCCAGACAGACCTAGCTTGAGAAATATTTGAGAAGCTTTTTTTTATTTGAGAAGCTTTTTTGTTCCTTTTTAAAAATAAATGTTTTAATGGAAACTATTGCAGCAGTGGAGGCTCTTCAGTGGAGGAAGGGGAGGACCATTCTCATTGAAATGAATAAAAGTAAAAAATAGTGAAACATTAAAGTGATCATTTTCAGATTAAACTATACTAAATATATTAACAGGTTTACAGTAGCCTCAACAGCGCTCTGTAGGGTAGCACCATGGTGTAGCCGGAGGACAGCTAGTTTCCGTCCTCCTCTGGTTACGTTGACTTCAATACAAAACATAGGAGGCTCATGGTTCTCACCCCCTTCCATAGACTTGCACAGTAATTATGACATCTTCTGGAGGATGTACTCCAACCTATCAGAGCTCTTGCAGCATGAACTGACATGTTGTCCACCCAATCAAAGGACCAGAGAATTAATCTAGTACTGAAAGCATAAGCTACAGCTAGCTAGCACTGCATAAAATATGGTGAGTAGTTGACTCAAAAAGAGAGACAATAGTTGAACAGTTTTGAATAAATTAATTTCTTTAAAAATGAAGGAGTTGCGAGAGAGAGATTATATTTAGTTGTCTTTCTTAACTTTCACATACACTATATTACCAAAAGACAAGACACCTGCTCGTCGAACATCTCATTCCAAAATCATGGGCATTATTATGGAGTTGGTACCCCCTTTGCTGCTATAACAGCCTCCACTCTTCTGGGAAGGCTTTCCACTAGATGTTGGAACATTTCTGTGGGGACTTACTTCCATTCAGCCACAAACATTAGTGAGGTCACCAATGATGTTGGGCGATTAGGCATGGCTTGCAGTCAGCGTTCCAATTCATCCCAAAGGTGTTTGATGAGTTGAGGTCAGGGCTCTGTGCAGACCATTCAAATTCTCCCACACCGATCTCGAAAAAAACATTTCTGTATGGACCTCGCTTTGTGCACGGTGGCATTGTCATGCTGAAACAGGAAGGCGGCTTCCCCAAACTGTTGCCACAAAGTTGGAAGCACAGAATCGTCTAGAATGTCATTGTATGCTGTAGTGTCAAGATGGGACCTAGCCCGAACCATGGAAAAACAGCCCCAGACCATTATTCCTCCCCCAAACTTTACAGTTGGCCCTAGAGGTCGACCGATTAATCGGCATTGCCGATTTAATTAGGGACGATTTCAAGTTTTCATAACAATCGGTAATCTGCATTTTTGGACGCTGATTATGGCCGATTACATTGCAATCCACGAGGAAACTGCGTCTCAGGCTGAGCACCTGTTATGCGAGTGCAGCAAGGAGCCAAGGTAAGTTGCTAGCTTGCATTAAACTTATCTTATAAAAAACATTTAATCTTCACATAATCACTTGTTAACTACACATGGTTGATGATATTACTAGGTTGACTAGCTTGTCCTGCGTTGCGTATAATCAATGTGGTGGCTGTTAACTACTTAGGGAGCAGTGGGAGTCCCTCTCCCGACACTACCCGGTGAAATGTAAGGCGCCAAATTCAAAATCCAAAAGTTGAATTATTAAACATTCATCAATATACAAGTGTTGCATAGTCATCAAAAGCTCTGCTTCTTGGCAATATCACAGCGTTGTCAGATTTCAAAAAGGCTTTACGGCGAAAGCACAACATTTGATTGTTTGAGGATAGCACCTACAATATTTTACATTAGCATAAATTCATAAACCAGCGCGGTTCACACAAAACACATTTCACAGCAAAAACAAATCCCTTACCTTTTGAAGAACTTCTGCTGAGGGCTTCCCAAGTGTCCAACGAAGACATCCAATGGTTCTTCTGTTAGAAAAAGTCATTTATTATATCCATAAATCTCCGTTTGGTTGGCGCGTTATGTTCAGAAAATCCAACGTCGAATCGCCCATTGAAACGTGAGAACGCGTTCAAATATACCTATAAACCTTTCCTAAACAAATCAAATACCAGTTAAAATGCATCCTTAGCTATCCTTTTATGAATGTTAGCGATAATATTTCACTCGGATGGTCACCTAAACGTTATGAAAGGAAAATACAGTGGGGCGCGCATTGTCTCGCGCCCGAGAAAACTTGTTGACATTTCAGGTCCCCTGACCATTTCCTGTTCCTATCTGTTCCTCTTACTCCATTCACTCCCAGTCTTTGTGTATAGACTGTTGACATCTAGTGGAAGCCATAGGTACTGCAATCCAGGAGCTGGATTGCCTTGAAGTCAATGGGGAGAGTGTCAAACAGAGCAAAGGTCACCAAAAACTGCATTTCCGGATGGATTTTCCTCTGGTTTTCGCCTGCTATATCGGTTCTGTTATACTCACAGACATTATGTTAACACTTTTAGAAACTTCAGAGTGTTTCCTATCCAATAGTACTAATTATGTGCATATCCTATTTTCTGAGCCTGAGTGGCAGGCATTTTACTTGGGGCACGCCAGACTCTCCAAAACCGTCACCTCTGCTGCCGCTCCCTAAGAAGTTAATTTATCATCGAATCACAGCCTATTTCAACTTCGCCAAACTAGTGATGATTTAACAAAGGCACATTGCCGAAAAAAGCACCATCTTTGCATAAATGTACCTAAACATAAACATCAATGCTTTTCTTAAAATCAATACACAGAAGTATATATTTTTAAACCTGCATATTTAGTTAAAAGAAATTCATGTTAGCAGGCAATATTAACTAGGGAAATTGTCACTTCTCTTGCGTTCAGTGCAAGCAGAGTCAGGGTATATGCAACAGTTTGGGCCGCCTGGCTCGTTGCGAACTAATTTGCCAGAATTTTACATAATTATGACATAACATTGAAGGTTGTGCAATGTAACAGCAATATTTACGGAACAGTTCCGTATTTCACTGAAAGAATAAACTTTTTGTTTTCGAAATTATAGTTTCCGGATTTGACCATATTAATGACCAAAGGCTCGCATTTCTGTGTTTATTATGTTATAATTAAGTCTATGATTTGATATTTGATAGAGCAGTCTGACTGAGCGGTGGTAGGCAGCAGCAGGCTCGTAAGCATTCATTCAAACTTTACTGCGTTTGCCAGCAGCTCTTAGCAATGTTTGATGCACAGCACTGTTTATGACTTCAAGCCTATCAACTCCTGAGATTAGGCTGGCAATACTAAAGTGCCTATTAGAACATCCAATAGTCAAAGGTATATGAAATACAAATGGTATAGAGAGAAATAGTTGACACGTCATGATTCCTATAATAACTACAACTTAAAACCTTAACTGGGAATGTTGAAGAACTGGGAATATTGAACCACCAGCTTTCATATGTTCTGAGCAAGGAACTTAAATGTTAGCTTTTTTACATGGCACATATTGCACTTTTACTTTCTTCTCCAACACTGTGTTTTTGCATTATTAATTGAGCATGTTTCATTATTTGAGACTAAATAGATTTTATTTATGTATTATATTAATTTAAAATAAGTATATAATATTGTTTTAATTTTCATTATTACAAATATTTAAAAATCGTCTGATTAGTCTGTATCTGCTTTATTTGGTCCTCCAATAATCGGTCGACCCCTAGTTGGCACTATGCATCGTGCAGGTAGCGTTATCCTTGCAGCTGCCAAACCCAGATTCCTCTGTTGGAATGCTAGATGGTGAAGCGTGATTCATCACTCCAGAGAATTAGTTTCCACTGCTTCATTGTCCAATGGCGGCGAGCTTTACACCACTCCAGCCAACGCTGCTCGGCCATGGAAACCAATTTCATGAAGCTCCCGACAAACAGTTATTTTGCTGACGTTGCTTCCAGAAGCAGTTTGGAACTCGGTAGGGAGTGTTGCAACCATGGACAGGTGATTTTTAAATGCTACGCGGTTTCTCCACTCAGGTCCCGTTCTGTGAGCTTGTGTGGCCTACCACTTCGCGGCTGAGCCGTTGTTCATCATAGAAGTTTCCACTTCACAATAACAGCACTAACTCTAGCAGGTCAGATATTTGACAAACTGACTTGTTGGAAAGGTGGCATCCTATGACGATGCCACGTTGAAAGTCACTGAGCTCTTCAGTAAGGCCATTCTACTGCCAATGTAGAATGGACAGTGCACCTACGTTCTAAACTTTTAATTCATATTAAACATCATCGACCACCATTGTATTACAGGAAGGTACCTCATTGTTACCCTGAAATGATTTCATATTGAGATAAAAACGGCTGCATTGGGACTTTTAAGAGACTTAAACCATATCCTCATACCTAACTCAATTGAAGACATAACCTGTGTGTATTACATGTGTATAAGGCTGTTTATAACAATATTTATAACAGATTTTAACCTGTGTTATCCCCCTGTAGGTGGATGCCAGGTTAACCCCCCTGGCCGCTATGGGTCTGGACCGAAACCCTCTTATGCGGGATGGCCTCCGCCTGCACGGCGGCGTGATCTACCCAGGGATCCAAGCGCTGTCGGCTGAGAAGCCCCGCGAAGGGACCAATACCCTCCCCCTGAGCTATGGCCGGGATGGCCTCCCGGACCTCCTCTATAAGCCTGACGTCTCCATGGACAGGAGCAAGCCTAGTAACGGCTACATGCGCCTGTACAAGAGCCCTTCACCAGGCCTCCAGAGGGGGCCAGAAGGCCTAGACAGGATAGGCGTGGGGCCTGGGGGGCAGAAGCCCTCGGAGCTGGGCCTGGGGGGTGCTGGTGCAGGAGCAGGCGGGTACTTACGTCTGCCCTGGGGGCTGAGCCCAGGACTGTACCCCGAAGCGGGCCTCTACCCCTTCATGGACTCGTCCAAGTACGCCGCCCTCAGCATGTACAAGGCTCAGTTCCTCAGTCAGCCCAGCCCCTACCTGCCCCAGCACCTGGCCTACCAGTCTCTCTGTGCCTCCCAGGGGGGGAACATGAACCCTGCTGCTGCCTCGGCCACTGAGAGGCTCTACTTCATGCCCCCCTACCCCCTGTCCCCCATCTCCTCCCCCCTGGTGGGGTCTCCCATGAGAATCCCAGCGGTGTCTGTGGCCCCCACCTCCATGGTGCACTGCCAGGAGAAGGGGCTGAGTGTCGGGTCTCGCATCCACCACGAGGGCTCTCATTTTGGGCAGCAGCTTCACCAGCCTCCCCCTCCACCCCAGCACCTTCAGCCCCCCCAGACAGACAGAGACCGAGACAGACCCCCCAGCAGGAGCAGTAAGCCCACTAGACCCACCTCAAACAAAGGAGCCAGCAACAGCAGTGGTAGTATTAGTAGTAGTAGTAGTGGTGGTGGTGGTGGAGGTAGTATTAGTAGTAGCCTTCCCATTGATTCCTCCCCTCGCGCCTCTACTCGCCTTCCCCAGCCTGCTCCTCCCCTGCCTCCCACTCTCAGCGACAGCACCTTAGACCTACAGAGGCCAGTCCCTCGAATAGGGCCACCATCTTCCTCATCTTCCTCCTCTTCCCAGTCGATGCCTCACCCATTTTATGTGAGCAGCATTGCTCAAGAGCACCCCTCCCCCGCCCGGCCCAGCCCCCACAAACCCAGACCCAGGGATGGGGCGTCGGAGCACAGGGCTGGGGGGTGTGAGAGGAAACCCAATCAGTCCCCTTCTAAACCGTCCACTGAGCGGAAAACCCCACCAAACAAGACTACCAAAGACCCAGCAGACGCAAAGCCTCTGGACCTCTCTGGAAGGCTGCTGGAGTTTGACCTGCCTCCCAACGGCTTCCCCATCAAGATGGAAGCTCTGGCGTCTCTGGGGCCTCGGTACGGACATCCCCCCAGCCGGGAGCTCCTGAAGGAGACCCTCTCACCCTCCTCCCACCCCTCCCACTCAGTGGTCAGCAGCGCTTTCTCCAAGGCCCCAGACAGGCCAGAGATGATCAGCACTTTGCACTCCTCCTGGGTGGTGCCCACCCCTACACCGATCTCCACCATTGGGTCCACCCACACACACCCCCACCCCCCAGCCCTATCCCCCTCCCCCAGGCCCAGCCCAGACCCCCAAGGGAAACGCTCCTCTCCCTCAGTCATTAAACACAAGGTTGTAGAGAGAGTCCTGCCCCAGTCCCAGCAAAGCAGCCCATCCTGCCTCAGGGTTGGAGAGCCACATACTACCCCAATACCTTCCAATCACAATCCTGCCTCCACGATGCCCCCGTCCCCCAAACCCAATGGTGGTTGGCCCAAACACAGCCCCAGCCAATCAGAAGGTTCCCCCATGGCCGGCTATCATAGGAGCTCCACAGAGGAGCCTCTTAAAGCCCTCAAGAGGGCTGAGATGTCCCTGGAGGTGTCTCCCTATAATAAACGTCCCTGTCTGGAGAATACCAACGGGCACCCGCCCAGCCACCTTTACCTAGCTCACAGCATGGCCTACGCTAACCGATACCTGCACTACTCTGTACCCGACAGCATGGCACTCCATTCTCTCCCTCTGCCAGGGAAGGGCCCAGCCTACCCTCACCCTGTCCTGCTGGGCAGTAGCAGCCTGTACCCCTCCCACCTGGCAGCCAAACAGCCCTTACCCTACCACAGCCATTCTGGGGAGTACCTCACCTACAACTCCCAGGAGATGGCCCACCCTCTGATGCACGCGCATCCAGACTCGAAAGCCCTGGAGCGGGCAGATCAGGGGCCCAAGTGCCGGGACCAGGGTCAGGACAAACATAGGGGTCTCACAGAGGATTGTGGTGGGTCCCGCAGGGGCCGAAGTGGTGTGGAAACAGGAGAGGGGTCCCACGTGAAGCCCAAAAGAGAGGCAGGGGAGCGGGGAGGGAGCCAGCCCAGACCCACTTCCTCCTCCAGCCTCAGTACCCCCTCCAAAGACCATATCGTCTGCATTGACCTCGTTCACTCCGACACAGATGGAGAGTCCACACCGACCACCAACAAGCCGCAAGTCTCTGTCACCATCGCCAGGGGCAACCAACACAAGTGTTGCCATGGCAATGAAAACATTAGGGAAGTGGAACGGAAGCCAAAACACCAACTGCATCACCACCACCCCCACCATCTTCATCACCACCCCAGCCCAAGCTCCACCATGACAACTATCCACACAGACAGACAACCAGAGACCCTCTGTGTGAGACCCAGGCCCCTCCAGGAGACAGGCTGTCCAAGTGTGGCCTCTAGCCCACCTCAGGGCTCCCCAAAGCTGGTTAATGGGGCCGAGGAGAGTTCTGAGGACCAGAGCCCTTCCTCAGACCCAGGGGAACAGGACCAGAGCACCCTGCGCTGTGCCCGAACGTCTGGCGACCACAAGTCTGGAGACCACATCTCTGGCAACCGCACACCTGGTGAACGCACGTCTGGAGACCGTACAACTGGGGATCGTGACCACAAGTCTGGCGACCACATGTTTAGAGATGGAACGTTTTCTTGCGACCTCACGTCTGGAGAGGAGAGAGAAGAGATGGACAGACGAACCTCCTCCCACCCCATCCATCGCTACATGGGCCTGGGGAAGGAGAGAGACAGTGAAAGAGAGAGCGTTGGAGACACAGAGGAGTCATATGGAGAAGGGGATGAGGACGAAGAGGGTGGGCGAAGAGGCTCACGGAGGACCAGCCTGACCAAGAGGATAGCTAGCTCCTTGGGCTATGTGGGTGACCGCATCAAATGTGTCACGACGGAGCTGTACGCAGACTCTAGCAAGCTGAGCCGGGAACAGCGCGCCCTGCAAGTGAGTTGAGAGAAATGAGGACGTAGTTGGGTTGGGGGGCAGCGTCAGTGGATGTGATGATAACATGACTCATTCATCTGAGGTCATTTACAGTTGATATGGTACGTTCCCATGCGACCTGTGCAGGAATCAAACCTACAACTATGGTCAATTCTGCCACTTATTCTAGCGTGCCATAGACTTCCACATTATTCCGACAATATATGACTTCATATAGGATGTGTCTTAGAATCAGTCTATGGATCAGATACCTGCTCCCCATAGCTGAACTTTCAGGGTGAGGGTTAGTCCAGGGTTATAGGCTTATACCAACCCTTTGCGGTTGTCTCTGAGATTGAGAGGACATTTGAAGCATGTTGACAGTCAGTGAGTTAGTACAAGGCCAAAGGTTAACCTAGGCCTGTGAGTTGTCTAGGCAACACTGGTTAGGTTTTTTGCGTGCTCTGTGTATCTAGCTCGGGAGAAAGAGAGTGAGGGGGGAGATAGTGAAATAGAAAGGCAGGTTGCAAAAGCATGTGTTGCTGGCTGCTGAGCGGTACGGCTTCACATTGTGACAGGGCAGCCTCATGGTTCCAGCTGTGCTTAACCCCACGGTGAGCCAGAGGGGCTGGAGGGTGATGGATTCCCCCTCCACCCACCCCGGCCTTATCCAAGGTCACACGTCCCTTCCCCCAAGGCTATTAGTGCCTGGCTCCTCGCACACGTGCACACACACATTGACACACACTGAACACATTAAGACACGCACACACCAGGGTTTCCGTTAGCAGGGAATAGCCAGTTTTATCCCCCAAAAATTAAATTTAAAAGACGATTTAAATAAAATTGGTGACCACCAATTGTCCGGGAGAAGAGGAATAAATCCCATTGTAAAATAATGGTTTTTAGCCTAGTCATTGATGCAAATGCCAGTCGATGGAAATACGTTTGGCTGGTCATGCTTATCGATCTATATGTTAATTTGCATAATTTTGTGGAATTCATTTGGTGCGTGTGTACAGTATATTCGTTATGTATCTTATTTATCATACAGATACAGAGCCTTAGAGTGGGAAATCTGTCAGACAGCGCTGCATCTTGTGGTGCTTCAAGACAACTGTGAACTGTCCAATCATGCTGTATCACATCTGGCCGTGATTGGGAGTCCCGCAGGGTGGCGCACAATTGGCCCAGCGTCGTCCGGGTTTGGCCAGGGTAGACCATCATTATGAATAAGAATTTGTTCTTAACTGACTTGCCTAGTTAAATAAATAACTATAGTAGATTGAAATAGGCTAGTGATGTTGCTGTTAGTTACTGGTCTTGGTGGTTGAGGAAATGTAAATGTGGACAGTTATTCTAACATGTTCAAAGTGCACATTAGAATTCAGTAAGAACACCACACATAGTTACATCCTCGACTGGCATGTTCTGTTAATATGAATTACCATCATCTAAATGTGATGTCCTTCTGAGCACATTTTAATTTACATGTCCAGTAAATTAAAATGTTGCCGGTCACATGTCCGGCGCCACATTTTCCTAACGGAAACCCTGACACACAGGCACACTGTGAACAAACACAGATTCACTCCTGCACAACTGAACTGACACACACACACACACACAGGCACACTGTAAACAAACACAGATTCAGTCCTGCACAACTGAACTGACACACACACACACACTGTAAACAAACACAGATTCAGTCCTGCACAACTGAACTG
>QNTS01002627.1:0-17168 GCA_003317085.1 Hucho hucho
GGGCGAGTGAATAAGTAAATAGAGGGCTGAGGGGCAAGTGATTGAGTAAATATTGGGCTGAGGGGCGAGTGAACGAGTAAATAGAGGGATGAAGGACTAGTGAATGAGTAAATATTGGGCTGAGGGACGATTGAATGAGTAAATACAGGGCTGAGAGGTGAGTGAATGAGTAAATATAGGGTTTAGGGGCGAGTGTATGAGTAAATACAGGGCTGAGAGGCGAGTGAACGAGTAAATAGAGGGCTGAGGGGTTAGTGAATTAATAAATAGAGGGTTGAGGGGCGAGTGAATGAGTAAATAGAGGGCTGAGGGACGAGTGTATGAGTAAATACAGGGCTGAGAGGCGAGTGAACGAGTAAATAGAGGGCTGAGGGGTGAAAGGGGAAGGAATTGGTATGGTATTCAGCAAGAGTCATTGTTTTGAAATATTATGTGAGGGCTGTTTTTTTTTCATTACAGACTTACATGCAATTTTCCCATATATGCACAAAATCAAATATTGCTCTACCAGCCCTAAACCCAGAGAAACACAATCAAAATCACTTTAAAGCACTATAACACTGTTAATCCAGGAAGTGAATTGTCTTTCTTAATGTTTCAATGAGGTCAATTCTCTATTGTAGTGTCACTGTTTAGTGTGTGTGTGTGTGTGTGCTTGCATGTGTGCATGTGCGTATATGTGTGTGTGTGTGTGTATGCATGCGTCCATGCATGTGTGAATGTGTGTGTCTGTTTGTGTGTGTGTGTGGCCGTGTGGCTCTGCTCTGTGTGGCTTCATGGAGTATTGAAACAGTTAATGTAATTTCCACTAGTGGAGAAGGAGCAGTAAACATGGTCGGGGGGCGTAACTAATTTGCACCGTGATATTGCCAGGGCCTTGGCTGAGAACACACGCTAACAAATTGCTGCTTAGACAAGCAAATCAACAGGGACCACAGAGCTGTTTTACTGGGGGCTGAGGGGCTGCGTGTGTGTGAGTGTGTGAGTGTGGATGTGTGTGTGTGTGTGCGCGTCTAATACTGGGTGTTCTGAAAGTGGGAGAGGGGACTGGGATTTCCTAACTAGCATGGTTATGTAGTGACTGTTTGAGGGAATGTAGCCTTCATTTATTCATCACTACTATGGCATCCATATCAGGAAGTTGCTTAATTGTCAGATGAAACTCCCTCAGCTGTCATACAAAACGCTTTCAGTAGTCAGACATTATTCCTAGTACGTCTACACGCAGTGGAAGAGGAAACAGATGCAAGATGGCGCCGACAGAGATGTTAGCCTTGCTTCGAGTTCTTAGGAAACTATGCTATATTTTGTTTTTTTATGTATTATTTCTTACACTGTTACCCCAGGAAATCTTAAGTCTTATTACATACAGCCGGGAAGAACTATTGGATATAAGAGCAACGTCAACCAACATTACGACCAGGAATACAACTTTCCCGAAGCAGATCCTCTGTTCGGGCCACCACCCAGGACAATGGATTTGATCCCAGTAGGACCCAAAACAATGGCGCTGCAGAAGGGGCAGACGGAGCTTCTTCTGATCAGGCTCCGTAGATGGGCACATCGCGCACCGCTCCCAAGTATACTACTCGCTAATGTCCAGTCTCTTGACAAGGTAGACGAAATTCGAGCAAGGGTTGCCTTCCAGAGAGACATCAGAGATTGTAACCATCTCTGTTTCACAGAAACATGGCTCACTCGGGATACATCATCAGAGTCAGTACAGCCACCCGGTTTCTTCACGCATCGCGCCGACAGAAACATCTCTCTGGTAAGAAGAAGGGCGGGGGTGTATGCCTTTTTGTGGTGTAATCATAACATACAGGAACTCAAGTCCTTTTGTTCACCTGACCTAGAATTCCTTACAATCAAATGCCAACTGCATTATCTACCAAGAGAATTCTCTTCGATTATAATCACAGCCGTGTAAATCTCCCCCAAGCAGACACCTCGATGGCCCTGAAAGAACTTCACTGGACTTTATGTAAACTGGAAACCATACATCCTGAGGCTGATGGGAATTTTTGGGAATTTTTACAAAGCTAACCTGAAAACAAGGCTCCCTAAATGTTATCAGCATATCAAATGCACAACTCAAGCTGACAGCATTCTGGATCATTGCTACTCAAAGCCCCCCTGCCCTCCTTTAGGCAAATCTGACCACGACTCCATTTTGTTGCTCCCAGCCTATAGACAGAAACTAAAACAGGAAACTCCCGTGCTCAGGTCTGTTCAATGCTGGTCCGACCAATTCGATTCCATGCTTCAAAATTGCTTCGATCACGTGGACTGGGATATGTTCCGGATAGCCTCAGACAACAATATTGATGTATGCGCTGACTCTGTGAGCGAGTTCAGTATCAAGTGCATTGGTGATGTTGTACCCATGGTGACTATTTAAACCTTCCCTAACCAGAAACCGTGGACTGATGGTAGCATTTGTGCAACACTGAAAGTGCGTACCACTGCTTTTAATCATGGAAAGGTGACCGGAAACATGACTGAATACAAACAGTGTAGCTATTCCCTCCGCAAAGCAATCAAACAAGCTAAGTGTCAGTATAGAGACAAAGTAGAGTCGCAATTCAACGACTAAAACACAAGATGTATGTGGCAGGGTCTACAGTCAATCACGGATTACAAAAAGAAAACCAGCCAAGTCGCGGACACCGACGTCTTGCTCCCAGACAAATTAAACAACTTCTAAGCTCGCTTTGAGTACAATACAGTGCCACTGACACAGCCCGCTACCAAAACATGTGGACTCTCCTTCACCGTGGCCAACGTGAGTAAAACATGGGTCTCGACTCCACCCTGTGCAACTGGGTCCTGGACTTTCTGACGGGCTTCCCCCAGGTGGTGAGGGTAGGAAACAACATCTCCATCCCGCTGATCCTCAACACTGGGGCCCCACAAGGGTGCGTTCTCAGCCCTCTCCTGTACTCCCTGTTCACCCATGACTGCGTGGCCATTTATGCCTCCAACTCAATCATCAAGTTTGCAGACGACACTACAGTGCTAGGCCTGATTACCAACAATGACGAGACGGCCTAAAGGGAGGAAGTAAGGGCCCTCGGAGTGTAGTGTCAGGAAAATAACCTCACACTCACCATCAAACAAAACAAAGGAGATGATCGTGGACTTCAGGAAACAGCAGAGGGAGCACCCCCCTATCCACATCGACGGGACAGTAGTGGAGATGGTGGAAAGTTTTAAGGTCCTCAGCGTACACATCACGGACAAACTGAAATGGTCCACCCACACAGACAGCATGGTGAAGAAGGCTCAACAGCACCTCTTCAACCTCAGGAGGATGAAGAAATTTGGCATGTCCCCCAAAAACACTCACAAACTTTTAGAGATGCACAACCGAGAGCATTCCTTCGGGCTGTATCACCGCCTTGTACGGCGACTGCTCCGCCCACAAACGTAAGGCTCTCCAGAGGGTAGTGCGGTCTGCACAACGCATCGCCGGGGACAAGCTACCTGCCCTCACAATTCCTGACATTTAATCCTAGTAAAAATTCCCTGTCTTCGGTCAGTTAGGATCACCACTTTATTTTAAGAATGTGAAATGTCAGAATAATAGTTGGGAGAATGATTTACTTCAGCTTTTATTTCTTTCATCACATTCCCAGTGGGTCAGACGTTTACATACACTCAATTAGTATTTGGTAGCATTGCCTTTAAATTGTTTAACTTGGGTCAAACGTTTCGGGTAGCCTTCCACAAGCTTCCCACAATAAGTTGGGTGAATTTTGGCCCATTCCTCCTGACAGAGCTGGTGTAACTGAGTCAGGTTTGTAGGCCTCCTTGATCGCAGATGCTTTTTCAGTTCTGCCCACACATTTTCTATAGGATTGAGGTCAGGGCTTTGTGATGGCCACTCCAACGCCTTGACTTTGTTGTCCTTAAGCCATTCTGCCACAACTTTGGAAGTATGCTTTGGGTCATTTGGAAGACCATTTGCGACCAAGATTTAACTTCCTGACTGATGTCTTGAGATGTTGCTTCAATATATCCAAATAATTTTCCTCCTCATGATGCCATCTATTTTGTGAAGAGCACCAGTCCCTTTTGCAGCAATACAGCAAAGCACCCCCACAACATGATGCTCCCACCCCCGTCCTTCACGGTTGGGTTGGTGTTCTTCGGCTTGCAAGCCCCCCCCCTTTTCCCTCCAAACATAACGATGATCATTGTGGCCAAACAGTTCTATTTTTGTTTCATCAGACCAGAGGACATTTCTCCAAAAAGTACAATCTTTGTTCCCATGTGCAGTTGCAAACCGTAGTCTAGCTTCTTCCTTGCTGAGCGGTCTTTTAGGTTATGGCGATATAGGACTTGTTTAACTGTGGATATAGATAGTTTTGTATCTGTTTCCTCCATCATCTTCACAAGGTCCTTTGCTGTTGTTCTGGGATTGATTTGCACTTTTTGCCCCAAAGTATGTTCATCTCTAGGAGACAGAACGCGTCTCCTACCTGAGCGGTATGAAGGCTGCGTGGTCCCATGGTGTTTATACTTGCGTACTATTGTTTGTATAGATGAACGTGGCACCTTCAGGCTCTTGGAGATTGCTCCCAAGGATGAACCAGACTTGTGGAGGTCTAAAAAGAAATTCTGAGGTCTTAGCTGATTTCTTTTGATTTTCCCATGATGTTAAGCAAAGATGCACTGAGTTTGAAGGTAGGCCTTGAAATACATCCACAGGTACACCTCCAATTGACTCAAATTATGTCAATTAGCCTATCAGAAGCTTCTAAAGCCATGACATCAATTTTCCAAGCTTTTTAAAGGCACAGTCAACTTAGTGTATGTAAACTTCTGACCCACTGGAATTGTGATACAGTGAATTATAAGTGAAATAATCTGTTTGTAAACAATTGTTGGAAAATTAATTGTGTCATGCACAAAGTATATGTCCTAACCAACTTTATAGTTCGTTAACAAGAAATTTGTGGAGTGGTTAAAAAATGAGTTTTAATGACTCCAACCTAAGTGTATGTAAACTTCCAACTTCAAATGTACATCACCCGATGTCACAGGAAGGCCAAAAAGATAATCAGGGACAACAACCACCCGAGCCACTGCCTGTTCACCCCGCTATCATCCAGAAGGCGAGGTCAGTACAGGTGCATCAAAGCTGGGACCGAGAGACTGAAAAACAGCTTCTATCTCAAGGCCATCAGACTGATAAACAGCCATCACTAACATTGAGTGGCTGCTGCCAACATACACACTCAAATCTCTTGCTACTTTAATAATTAATAATTAGATGTAATAAATGTATCACTAGTCACTTTAAACAATGACACTTTATATAATGTTTACATACCCTACATTACTCATCTCACATGTATATACTGTACTCTATACCATCTACTGCATTTTGCCTATGCCGCACAGCCATCGCTTATCCATATATGTATATGTACATACTCGTATTCATTCCTTTACACTTGTGTGTATAAGGTAGTTGTTGTGAAATTGTTAGATTACTTGTTAGATATTACTGCACTGTCAGAACTAGAAGCACAAGCATTTCGCTACACTCGCATTAACATCTGCTAACCATGTGTATGTGACCAATACAATTTGATTTGAACAGGATAACCTTACAATGATTAAAGACTCAAATCAATACACTATGGCCCCCTCCAAAATCCATAACACCAATGACAACAAAATAAAATGTCATTACCTGATCGTCCATCCCGTTGGAAGTCTACGTGGTACCACTCCCCATCGTTGACCTTCTTGTTGACGGCCCTGGTCTTGGTGGTCCCTGACCCCATGTCCAGCAGTAAATACAGGTGTCCATCCAGCATCTCGATGGCAAAGAAGTCCACCTTTAACGTCAGGGGGCTCTTGGAATCCTTGAATTCAATTAAATCAAACTTTATTTAAAGAGCATTTAAAATCCCAACACACAGTAAAAAAGTGAAGAAGATAAAAAAAGAAATCAGGATGAATAAAATAACATAAAACAAGCAAAACATGTAAATGTCTTTAATAAAATAATATTTATTCACCTTGGGTGCCTGTTTGGGCTTGCCGTGGCTGAAGAGGAGAAGACCGTTGGGCTCTGTGGTGCGGAAGTCAAAAGAGATGGAGCCTGTCTTCTTGGCGTTCCACTTGTTGAGAGTTATGAAGGACTCGGGGGTCTCGAAGGTGATGGGGTCAAGGGTTGCCACGTTCTCACATTTGAAAGCCACGATGCCATGAACCTTCATCTTGGCATCACCCAGTTTGGCCATCCTGGACAGCTCGAGTCGCACGTCGTTGTTTTTGTACACAACCTAGGTTGATGGAGGGAGGAAAGGGGAAGGGAAGGGAGAAACAGTTCATCCATCTGGCCAAAAGTAGTGCACTACTGTAAACAGTATATAGGGTGCCATTTAGATCACAGACAGACTTTGGAAGTGTATGATCAGAAATGGTACAATATTCTTTAAATAGTGCACTACTGGCCAAAGGTAGTGGACTTTAAAGTGTTCTATTTTGAATGCACCCCATGTTTGGAAGTGTATGTGTGTGTCAGTCAGAATTATTTTTGCAGAACTCAATCACTTGGAGAAGTAAAAACGCTTTCAGTAAAGCATATGTAATTTCCTCTTTTGAATGTAAATATTCAATTGAGATAAATTGAGACCTGTATCAGAATAAACTATTGCAGCCTCAACCTTTGAAAACTGGCATATTTTCCAGAGCTTTTGAAAAGGGCATAATTTGAATGTAATTGAAATGCAATTGCACAACACTTTTTAAAGGAACCTACAGCAATATATGTATTCAGTAATCAATAGAGAAAAATGTGAACTTAAGAATGTTTATCTACAGTAAAAATATATTATTGACCATTGTGTATAATTTTGTAAAAATATCAATTTATTTAGTTTTCATTTAGCTTTACTGTATAGCACTCAGGGAAGTAGCTATGACCTTCAGACAACTGTCTTGTTCCCCCAGAACCTTCAGACCACTGTCTTGTTCCCCCAGGACCTTCAGACCACTGACTTGTTCCCCCAGAATCTTCAGACCACTGTCTTGTTCCCCCAGGACCTTCAGACCACTGACTTGTTCCCCCAGGACCTTCAGACCACTGACTTGTTCCCCCAGGACCTTCAGACCACTGTCTTGTTTCCCCAGCCTCACCCACTTTGTTTATGTGTATTTGCTGGGCTCCTGCAATAGAGACCTTGGTCTCAATGGGACTCCATGCTAAAATAAAGGTAAAAATAAATAAATATGTTTTTGTACTGTACATAAAAAGGACAATTCTCTCTTATTGCAAATAGCAGCAGAGCTGTGTTTTGTGTGACGAGATATAGTCTGGAACTCAGTGAGGTCTGGTTTGTAACCTGAGTGGATACCACAGTCTTGCTTCCTCAGGACCCGTAGCAGCAGCCATGTCAGCTGTGTTTGCAGGACTCTAACTAGGGTCCTGCTTGGCCCACCAGTGCGTGACGAGCTGCTGTAGCTCTCCTGTGGCACTACCTTTCACCTCTGTCCACCTGAGGCCGCAGTGGGGCACAGCACAGCGCAGTGGATCAGGGCATTAGTGTAGCAGGGAGGCCATATTTAGGGAAAGAAGTGGTCGTAACGGAGGTGGTTTGGTGAACCACACTTTTGTGATTAGTATAGCCTTGATTGAAACATGAAGACTTGGGTTAACTCCCTGAGCAAATGCCTTGGCTTGGGGTGGGTGGGTGGTTAAGTAGATAGGTAGGTAGGTAGGTCAGTCGGTGGGAAGGAGGGAGGGAGTTGTTGCATGTATTTGTTAAGTGAGAGATGGAGAGTGTACACTTTGTAAGTGTTGCAGTAAAACATGCTGGTCCTGTAGGTAGGGAGGTACTGTAGGTAGGTACTCTAGGGAGGTGGCTAAGTGGGTGGGAGGTGGCTAAGTGAGTGGGTCTGTGTGGAAGGAGGGAGGTGGCTAAGTGTGTGTGTCTGTGAGGAAGGAGGGAGGTGGCTCAGTGTGTGTGTCTGTGAGGAAGTAGGGAGGTGGCTAAGTGTGTGGGTCTGTGTGGAAGGAGGGAGGTGGCTCAGTGTGTGTGTCTGTGAGGAAGGAGGTGGCTAAGTGAGTGGGTCTGTGTGGAAGGAGGGAGGTGGCTAAGTGAGTGGGTCTTTGTGGTGGGAGGGAGTTCGCTAAGCGTGTGGAGGGAGGGAGGTGGCTAAGTATGTGGGTCTGTGTGGAGGTAGGGAGGTAGGGAAGTGTGTGTGACGTGAGAGATGGAGAGTGATGAGAGCTAACAGCTGTACACGATGCAGGTGTTGCAGTAAAAATGCAAATTAAAGCCTCAGCAGGAAACCTGATTAAAATATACCTGCTGATGATGGATGTGCCTCTCACTACCAATCTACAGCCATCTAAATGCATTAGTATCTCTCTCTCTCACTCTCACACACACACACACACACACACACACACACACACACACACACACACACACACACACACACACACACACACACACACAGTCTTGCACAGCTAACATACAGTTGGGACATACAATTCAGTCCCATTAAAAATCATACTTTCCTTAACCCCTAACCCTAACCTGAACCCTAACCCTAAAACCAACCCTAGCTCCTAACCCTAAGCTTAAAAATAACCCTAGCTCCTAAAACTGAAACACACACTCCACAGGAGCTGACAGGAGGACAACAGAGTCTAAGTCCCAAATTGCACCCTATTTCCTATGTAGTGCACTACTCTTTACCAGTGGCTAGGCTAAAGCTGAATCAGCACTACTTCATTAAATACCAAGCTATAATTCCATTAAGAAGGGATAAAAGTCCACTAAACAATTTTTTATTTTACCTTTATTTGACTAGTCAGTTAAGAACAAATTCATATTTAAAATGATGGCCTAGCAACAGTGGGTTAACTGTCTTGTTCAGGGACAGAACGACAGATATTTACCTTGTCAGCGCGGGGATTCGATCTAGCAACACTTTCGGTTACTGGCCCAACGCTCTAACCACTAGGCTACCTGCCGCCCCAAACACTGATGACAAGCATCATCGTATAGTACCGTATTGCCCTGAATAAAATTTACCAAGTGAACAATCTTATTATGCTTTGTTGAGGTATCTGAAATTAAATACCAAGTTATGTAAGAGGATAATAACAGACAGAGAGTTTGGCATGTTTTTTACAGTGTAAGATATGCGTCCTATATGGCACCCGGTTCCCTATAGTAAGCATTACTTTTGAAAAGATCCCTATGTCATTTGGGATGATGCCACAGAGAGTAATCCAGTGTGTCATCTTTGATATAGTGTAAGGAGAATGAATGGAGTACTGTTGTTGTGCGGCCTCCCAGATAGTGTCAGCATCCCAAATGGCACCCCATTCCCTTTATAGTGCACTACTTTCTTACCAAACCTATGGGCTCTGGTCAAAAGTACTACAGTATGTAGGGAATAGGGTGTCATTTGGGACACACTACACTTCATCCACCTCAGAGTTATTTTTAGTAATTATACACCATTAGAAACAGGGAGAGCAGCCAAGACATGGTAGAAGAAGTGGTCATTATGAATGTGTTATAGCATTGACTTCATCTATAGCCAAGGGTTTTGAATACAGATTCTGACTTAATCTATAAGGATTTTGTGAATACAGATTCTGACTTAATCTATAAGGGTTTTGTAAATACAGATTCTGACTCTTAATCTCTGTCTTTGTAAATACAGATTCTGATTGAATCTATAAGGTCTTTGTAAATACAGATTATGACTTAATCTTTAATGGTTTTGTAACTACATATTATGACTTAATCTTTAAGGGTTTTGTGATTACAGATTCTGACTTAATCTATAAGGTTTTGTAAATACAGTAAATAATACTGTAGCTCAACAAACAGCAAAGTGTGAACAACAGAACAGTCATAGTGTTAGGAAAATAAGTGTGGAGAAATTCTGTGACATAATCTTCATCTAATCTATATGACATGACACTGTTCCTGGTCCTTTAAAATGTTTCATTTGAATGCCAAATCAATATTCCAGGAGAACACATACAACATCAACACCTCAGTGTTCAATGGATTAGTGTGAACCCAATCATTACCACCCCTCTGGAGTGTAAACCCAATCAGTATCACCCTTCTGCAGAGTAAACCCAATCAGTATCACCCTCTGGAGTGCCTGCACTTGTGTTAACCAAATTATAAAGTGTGACTTTGTCTGTGAATGGTGTAAATTATATTATGATGAGCATTGCTCTCTCTCTTTCTTTATCTTTCCCTTTCTCCGTTCACAATGTGAAGCTAAAGTCGTGTCGACAGCTAGGCTCAGTAGGAGCTACGTCTTTAACAGTGTTCCGCAGGGGTGCGTAGAAATAACTCCCCATCCCCCCTTTCCTCTCCCTCTCCCTCTCCCTCTCTCTCCCTCTCCCTCTCCCTCTCTCTCTCTCCCTCTCTCTCCCTCCAATTGTGCCTCAATCTGATGGATGCAGGTATGAGGTAAGGACCAAGTTGAAAAATTAAATAATGAACAGATTGCAAAAACTACTATCTGTTTTGGTAATTACAAATATCCGGCTCCGGTGGAAGCATGTTAGTAAGGAGGGTTGTTTATCTGTCTGTGTGTGTGTGTTGTATGTCTCAGTGGACAGCAGCAATTTACCTATTTATCTGTATATTTTGGAGTGAAATCAACAAAGGAGAGCAGAGCAGGGCAGCACATGACAATTAGACAAGTCAGAAGTGACTGTACTCTAGTTGTCTCTACAGAGCTTCAGTTGTCTCTATGGTGCTTGAGTAGTGACTGTACAGTAGTTGTCTCTATGGTGCTTCAGTAGTGACTGTACTGTAGTTGTATATACGGTGCTTCAGTAACTACTGTACTGTAGTTGTCTCTATGGTGCTTCAGTAATGACTGTATTGTAGGTGTCTCTACGGTGCTTTGGTAGTGACTGTACTGCAGTTGTCTCTATGGTGCTTCAGTAATGACTGTATTGTAGTTGTCTCTATGGTGCTTCAGTAGTGACTGTACTGTAGTTGTCTCTGTGGTCCTTCAGTAGTGACTGTACTGTAGTTGTCTCTATGGTGCATCGGTAGTGACTGTACTGTAGTTGTCTCTACAGAGCTTCAGTAGTGACTGTACTGTAGTTGTCTCTATGGTGTTTCAGTAATGACTGTATTGTAGTTGTCTCTACGGTGCTTCAGTAGTGACTGTACTGTAGTTGTCTCTACGGTGCATCGGTAGTGACTGTACTGTAGTTGTCTCTACAGAGCTTCAGTAGTGACTGTACAGTAGTTGTCTCTATGGTGTTTCAGTAATGACTGTACTGTAGTTGTCTCTATGGTGCTTCAGTAGTGACTGTACTGTAGTTGTCTCTATGGTGCTTCAGTAATGACTGTATTATAGCTGTCTCTACGTGCTTCAGTAGTGACTGTAATGTAGTTGTCTCTGTGGTCCTTCAGTAGTGACTGTACTGTAGTTGTCTCTGTGGTCCTTCACTAGTGACTGTACTGTAGTTGTCTCTACGGTGCATCGGTAGTGACTGTACTGTAGTTGTCTCTACGGTGCATCGATAGTGACTGTACTGTAGTTGTCTCTACAGAGCATCAGTAGTGACTATACTGTAGTTGTCTCTATGGTGCTTCAGTAATGACTGTATTGTAGCTGTCTCTACGGTGCTTCAGTAGTGACTGTACTGTAGTTGTCTCTGTGGTGCTTCAGTTGTGACTGTACTCTAGTTGTCTCTATGGTGCTTCAGTAGTGACTGTACTGTAGTTGTCTCTACGTTGCTTCGGTAGTGACTGTACTGTAGTTGTCTCTACAGAGCTTCATTAGTGACTGTAAAGTAGTTGCCTCTACAGAGCTTCGGTAGTGACTATACTGTAGTTGTCTCTATGGTGCTTTAGTAGTGACTGTACTGTAGTTGTCTCTATGGTTCTTCAGTAGTGACTGTACTCTAGTTGTCTCTATCGTGCTTCAGTAGTGACTGTACTGTAGTTGTCTCTGTGGTCCTTCAGTAGTGACTGTACTGTAGTTGTCTCTACGGTGCATTGGTAGTGACTGTACTCTAGTTGTCTCTACAGAGCTTCAGTAGTGACTGTACAGTAGTTGTCTCTACAGAGCTTTGGTAGTGACTGTACTGTAGTTGTCTCTATGGTGCTTCAGTTAAGACTGTACTGTAGTTGTCTCTGTGGTCCTTCAGTAGTGACTGTACAGTAATTGTCTCTACAGAGCTTCGGTAGTGACTGTACTGTAGTTGTCTCTGTGGTGTTTCAGTAGTGACTGTACTGTAGTCGTCTCTATGGTGCTTCAGTAAGACTGTACTGTAATTGTCTCTATGGTGCTTCAGTAGTGAGTGTACTGTAGTTGTCTATGTGGTGTTTCAGTAGTGACTGTACTGTAGTTGTCTCTACGGTGCTTCGGTAGTGACTGTACTGTAGTTGTCTCTACGGTGCTTCAGTAGTGACTGTACTGTAGTTGTCTCTATGGTGCTTCAGTAATGACTGTACTGTAGTTGTCTCTACAGAGCTTCAGTAGTGACTGTACTGTAGTAATGTCTCTACGGTGCTTCGGTAGTGACTGTACCGTAGTTGTGTCTGCAGAGCTTCAGTATTGACTGTACTGTAGTTGTCTGTATGGTGCTTCAGTAATGACTGCATTGTAGCTGTCTCTACGGTGCATCAGTAGTGACTGTACTGTAGTTGTCTCTGTGGTCCTTCAGTAGTGACTGTACTGTAGTTGTCTCTACAGAGCTTCAGTAGTGACTGTACTGTAGTTGTCTCTATGGTGCTTCGGTAGTGACTGTACTCTAGTTGTCTCTATGGTGCTTCATTAGTGACTGTACTGTAGTTGTATCTACAGAGCTTCAGTAGTGACTGTACTGTAGATGTCTCTATGGTGCTTCAGTAATGACTGTACTCTAGTTGTCTCTATGGTGCTTCAGTAGTGACTGAACTGTAGATGTCTCTATGGTGCTTCAGTAGTGACTGAACTGTAGTTGTCTCTATGGTCCTTCAGTAGTGACTGAACTGTAGTTGTCTCCACGGTGCTTCGGTAGTGACTGTACTGTAGTTGTCTCTACAGAGCTTTGGTAGTGACTGTGCTGTAGCTGTCTACGGTGCTTCAGTAGTGACTGTACTGTAGTTGTCTCTATGGTGCTTCAGTAGTGACTGAACTGTATTTGTCTCTACGGTGCTTCAGTAGTGACTGTACTATAGTTGACTCTATGGTGCTCCAGCACCATTATACTGTCTAATATAATACACTGCTCAAAAAAGGGAACACTAAAATAACACATCATAGATCTGAATGAATGAAATAATCTTATTAAATACTTTTTTCTTTACATAGTTGAATGTGCTGACAACAAAATCACACAAAAATTATCAATGGAAATCAAATTTATCAACCCATGGAGGTCTGGATTTGGAGTCACACTCAAAATTAAAGTGGAAAACCACACTACAGGCTGATCCAACTTTGATGTAATGTCCTTAAAACAAGTCAAAATGAGGCTCAGTAGTGTGTGTGGCCTCCACGTGCCTGAATGACCTCCCTACAACGCCTGGGCATGCTCCTGATGAGGTGGCGGATGGTCTCCTGAGGGATCTCCTCCCAGACCTGGACTAAAGCATCTGCCAACTCCTGGACAGTCTGTGGTGCAACGTGGCGTTGGTGGATGGAGCGAGACATGATGTCCCAGATGTGCTCAATTGGATTCAGGTCTGGGGAACGGGCGGGCCAGTCCTTAGCATCAATGCCTTCCTCTTGCAGGAACTGCTGACACACTCCAGCCACATGAGGTCTAGCATTGTCTTGCATTAGGAGGAACCCAGGGCCAACCGCACCAGCATATGGTCTCACAAGGGGTCTGAGGATCTCATCTNTTGGTGTTCTCTGGCAAATGCCAAACGTCCTGCACGGTGTTGGGCTGTAAGCACAACCCCCACCTGTGGACGTTGGGCCCTCATACCACCCTCATGGAGTCTGTTTCTGACCGTTTGAGCAGACACATGCACATTTGTGGCCTGCTGGAGGTCATTTTGCAGGGCTCTGGCAGTGCTCCTCCTTGCACAAAGGCGGAGGTAGTGGTCCTGCTGCTGGGTTGTTGCCCTCCTACGGCCTCCTCCACGTCTCCTGATGTACTGGCCTGTCTCCTGGTAGCGCCTCCATGCTCTGGACACTACGCTGACAGACACAGCAAACCTTCTTGCCACAGCTCGCATTGATGTGCCATCCTGGATGAGCTGCACTACCTGAGCCACTTGTGTGGGTTGTAGACTCCGTCTCATGCTACCACTAGAGTGAAAGCACCGCCAGCATTCAAAAGTGACCAAAACATCAGCCAGGAAGCATAGGAACTGAGAAGTGGTCTGTGGTCACCACCTTCAGAACCACTCCTTTATTGGGGGTGTCTTGCTAATTGCCTATAATTTCCACCTGTTGTCTATTCCATTTGCACAACAGCATGTGAAATTTATTGTCAATCAGTGTTGCTTCCTAAGTGGACAGTTTGATTTCACAGAAGTGTGATTGACTTGGAGTTATATTGTGTTGTTTAAGTGTTCCCTTTATTTTTTTGAGCAGTGTATATGCCTTATGGCTTTTGCTCTAATTCAAAGTGACATAAAGTCATGCTTACACACTCAAAGTGACATAAAGTCATGCTTACACACAATGTACGTGTGGGTAGTCCCGGAATCGAACCCACTTTCCGTGTTGCATGCTCTACCAACTGAGCTACAGAAGACCACTACAGGACAGTACAGATGTAGGATCTATTACAGCAGGAAAATAATCCTGCCACAAAAGGAAATGTGACATTATGTGGATTTTAATAATGGATCTTTTTTGGAATGGTTGATACATTTATCATTAGGGCAAATCAAGTCTAACATTTTCAAGTGGAAATTACAAACTGTAGAAGCTTTTTTAAACATTTTATACAGTACTGGTGTGCAGGGAAAGTTTCAGCAAGAAAAGAGTGATCAAATAAAGATCCTACAGTACATCTGTACATAGACTTCTATCTGAATAGTTTGAAGCCTACGGTGAGACAATCAGAACCTTTATAATAGTAAAACTCTACACTAGATACAGACAACTAACTGAACTGGAGACAGTTCTAATATTTTGCATCTTCATATCTCATCTTATCTCTTTGAGAAACAGTTTTAAAAACAGCTTGATAAAAGGTTAGGTCATTCAGAAATCTGTAACGGAGCTAGGTGCAATTTTCAAGCCATGTTTAAAGATACACCATGAAAATAGATGAAACCTATTGGTGGGAGAAAGAAAACCAATTTGACAATCTCTTGGCAGTGGTGTGTGTGGAGGGAGGGTGTTTGCCAGCTAAGTGGTGTTTGTCATGACAACAGAACAGTACAGCAGCAGCTAAGTGGTGTTTGTCATGACAACAGAACAGCACAGCACAGCAGCAGCTAAGACTGGTGTTTGACATGAAAACAGAACAGTACAGCAGCAGCTAAGACTGGGACTTGCAGACATGTACTGAAACATGGAACTTGAGATGGACATTGTGACAACGCCACAGGAACATGTCATCAATAGGCAGCTTGCTGCTGCTTGACCACTGCTTGACCATATGCCATATATCTTCTTCCTGCGACCATTTCCTACAGAACAGGGTTTTATCTAGAAATGAAACTTATTTTGATGTCAATCTGACAAAGCTGGGACACTTCATAGCAACTATATGTGTCATTCATCACCGCCAACTGCCAACACTGCAAAAATCACTTAAGCTGGAGACTCATATCTCCCTCACTAGCTTTAAGCACCAGCTGTCACAGCAGCTCACAGATCACTGCACCTGTACATAGCCCATCTGTAAAAAGCCCATCCAACTACCTCATCCCCATACTGTTATTTATTTTGCTCCTTTGCACACCAGTATCTCTACTCGCACACTCATCTGCTGCACATCTATCTCTGCAGTGTTTAATTGCTATATTGTAATTATTTCGCCACTATGGCCTATTTATTGCCTTACCTCCCTTATCCTACCTCATTTGCACACACTGTATATATATATTTGTTCTATTGTATTATTGACTGTATGTTTGTTGATTCCATGTGTAACTCTGTGTTGTTGTTTGTGTCGCACTGCTTTGCTTTATCTTGGCCAGGTCGCAGTTGTAAATGAGAACTTATTCTCAGCTAGCCTACCTGGTTAAATAAAGGTGAAATAAATAAATAAAAAACACACTCCAGCCTTGATCCCAGCCTAGAAAAACACAGAAGACTGGGGAGGATTTCTGTTTTTCTCTAGTGTGCCCCCCTGTGGCGTGGTGGACTGACAGGACTAGGTGTACAGCCCAAATTCCACCCTTTTCCCTATTCTCTACTCTGGTCAAAAGTGTTGCACCATATTGGGAATAGGGTGCCATTGGGGACACATCCTAGCAGACTGCAAGGAGGGCACCACCAACCAGATGGCTGTGTTTACACCATGCCTGAATTCCAAATGGCACCCCTATTCCCTACATAGAGCCTTGGTTTTGACCAGAACCCTATGGCAATAGCATGCCATTTGGGACGCGGATCCATGTATCATCTCAGAAGCACCCCTCTAACAAAGACATGCATGCCCCTAACGAGATAGAACCCCTTAATGAGCTCTATCTCCTAACGAGCTCCTAGCCCTAACGAGGAAGAGATGCAGCATGTACATGTGGTCTGCACCCTGACTGCTCATTAAGACTCCGTTGCATGAGAACTTTTCTGTTAGGTTTCGTGAGGATGACACCCTCGGCTGGGGTGAGGAGAGAAGAAAAGGAGAAATGTAGGACACCACAGGAGGAAGAGAAGGGGAAAAGCTACTGAAAAGAGAGAGAGAGAGAGAGAGAGAGGTGGTGGTGGTGAAAGTAATAGAGAAAAAAGAAACGAGGAGGGAAGAGAATGGGAGGTGATGTCACGTCTCGAGAGTAGACTGTATTTCTTGGTGGCTGCTGATGTCACGTCTCGAGAGTAGACTTCATTTCTTGGTGGCTGCTGATGTCACTTCTCAAGAGTAGACTGTATTCCTTGGTGGCTGCTGATGTCACTTCTCGAGAGTAGACTGTATTCCTTGGTGGCTGCTGATGTCACTTCTCGAGAGTAGACTTCATTTCTTGGTGGCTGCTGATGTCACTTCTCAAGAGTAGACTGTATTTCTTGGTGGCTGCTGATGT
>QNTS01002627.1:19032-45432 GCA_003317085.1 Hucho hucho
ATACTCCACTCCCTCTACCCTGAGAGCACGGTGCACTGTGTGGTGTGATGCCCACTCCCTCTACCCTGAGAGCAATGTGACGTGTGTGGTGTAATGCCCACTCCCTCTACCCTGAGAGCAATGTGCAGGGTGTGGGTGTTTACCTCTTTCAGACAACCCATAAAGTTGTTGCTAACAGGTGATCCAGGCAGGTCAGCTGTGCTAGGACTCCCGCCAACATAGAAAAAGTCGTCGGAGCCTAGCATGGTGTAGTCTTCTTGAGTGTACCCTGTGGTGGTCAGTATCCCATCCACGGATATAGTTACCTAGACAACAAAGCACAGGGAAAGGACACGCTATACTCTGATAGCCTATCAGAGCTCTCAGTCCAGCGGCTTTATGCCTCTTTCATAGTCTTCTGATACTATAATTGTTCTTCTATAGATGTTTGGTAAAGATTGTAGAAACCCATTTTCATGTCTGTTTTTTTCTTTTCTTGTTTTTTGTTTATTTTGTCCAGTTTAGGATTAGTAGTTTAAGAAGTAGATGGCTAGTCCTCCAAGGGAATGATACAACTAGTTAGCTAGGGAGTTATTTAGTTGCCCCAGACTAATTGTGTTAGTAAGTTAGCCCCTACCGCAACTCAAAAGTAATTTCAGCAGACACAAAAATGGTGTTAGTAGAATGCTATCTAGGTTAGTTTTGCTTGGTTTACAGATTAGTAAAAGTTAATCAGCAGTTTGTTTTCCAAACAAAATAAACAATAGCGTGCAAGTGGGTTACATATAGAAAGTAGCAAGAAAGTAGAAGCCACAACCACATGTTTAGCGTTTGGTTAATGATACACCAGAAATTAGTTTTTTCAGAAATACAAAAGTAAGGTGTTTTAGTATTTTCTTTTTGCATGCAAGCACACAAAAATAAAAATGTCCCAAGATAAGGTTTGCTAATCGATTTAGTCTGACACTTTGCGCTCATGTTGGATGCATGCAGAAGCAGATGATAAAAAATCACCAGCAAGGACCAGAAGAAAAAGCACCAATGAAAACGACAGCTGGCCTGGACGAATAGTGGGCAGTGTGAGCATGTGCAGCGTACAGAGCAGCATTCAGAGTGCATGCCATGCAGAGTGAATGGGAAATAGAACACTGGCTGAGCCAATGAGCATCAGGCCAGCCAGGCAGGAGACAGACATTGGTCCTCCTTTGATAACCACTGCTTGATGCAAAAGGCTTGAAACGATGCTCCTAAAAACGTGATTGGACAGGATACAGGAAGTAAAAATAACAGGAAGTGGTGAAAACCAACCAACGGATGAAAATAGAATCAAAATAAAAAGGAGGTCAAAAGGTAAGCAGAAAGAGTACCAACCGCAGTTCCCCTTTTTTTGTTAATGACGTCTACAGTAAGAAAAGATAGAAAAGAAACACACGGCAAACGCAAACTAAGAAACAATTAGAATGATATCTACCGAACAATGGAGTTTGTTTACCATAGCGTGTCCAATGCCTGAGTGCTTTGTGGAGAGGGGGGAGAAAGGAAATGAAAAACTGTCAACAGAATAGCGATAGTTACTCAAAAAAGAGATGATGGTTAACTACCAAAAGTTAGTACATTGTTGTTGTTGTTAATAAACGTTAAAAAAATATATTGGTTAGTAGTATGACACATTCCATGAATGATATGTTAGTTGTTGTTTTTCAAAGCATGTTAGTAACATAGAGTAAAAAAGGGCAAAATAAGTTATTTTTACAAGAAAAAAAAACAGACTAAGGAAGACTAGTGAAAATGCTCCCACAAGTAAAAGTGAGCTAGCTCGCATTGGATCGATCGGTGACTCCCTATGGTCTACATGGGACTGTCCATGTAGACTGGACTGCCCTGGGTAGGCATCAACAACCCCCCACCCCTCTGACACGGTATGACTGACAGAAAACAAATGGTTAATTAGAGAGAATCCCTAAAGCGCATCAGTCGACCCTCTTTAACGAAAGTCCATCAGATCGTTATTCTTTATCTTTGGATGCTTTGGGTTAATTACATAATAATTTTCATTGGATCATTTTCATGATTTTCAAGACCAGTTTTGGACCACGATTCCGATCAATCCCATCCTTTGAGACGTCGGTGGTCAGGATCTCATCTTACAGTACTGTACCTCCATTTTGGTCTTATTGATGGACTTTAGGATCACTTTACTGCAATGAGACAAAGCAAAGAAGACCCTCACACAAAATGAGAAGGATAATGGAGATTGGATTCCCCCGTTGAGCATGCACTTTCATTAGGCATTCTTAATGTTTTCACAAATCAATTCAATTTTAACATTACTAAAATAATCAAGATACCTCTTTGTTGGTGTGGTGTTTCAAAAGAAACAATCCACTACTACGTGAGCAGGAACACATCTAGAGAGCTAGCGTGTTGGGTTGGTGGGATGCTGTGAGCAGGAACACATCTAGAGAGCTAGTGTGTTGGGTTGGTTGGATGCTGTGAGCAGGAACACATCTAGAGAGCAAGTGTGTTGGTAGGATGCTGTGAGCAGGAACACATCTAGAGAGCTAGTGTGTTGGTGGTATGCTGTGAGCAGGAACACATCTAGAGAGCTAGTGTGTTGGTGGGATGCTATGAGCAGGAATACATCTAGAGAGCTAGTGTGTTGGGTTGGTGGGATGCTGTGAGAAAGAAGTGTAGATCTCTCGATCAGACTTGGGTTGGTGGGATGCTGTGAGCAGGAACACATCTAGAGAGCTACTGTGTTGGTAGGATGCTGTGAGCAGGAACACATCTAGAGAGCTAGTGTGTTGGCAGGATGCTGTGAGCAGGAACACATCTAGAGTGCTATTGTGTTGGTAGGATGCTGTGAGCAGGAATACATCTAGAGAGCTAGTGTGTTGGTGGGATGCTGTGAGCAGGAACACATCTAGAGTGCTATTGTGTTGGTAGGATGCTGTGAGCAGGAATACATCTAGAGAGCTAGTGTGTTGGTAGGATGCTGTACAAAGCAAAAGGAAATCCATTATAGTGTATACTTCCACCTTTATGGCATAAAGCAAACTGTGTCGCTTGTAAACTGTGTTGCTTATATATTTCTTAATTCAGTGGTTTACTTTTTTTGGGGTGTAACTGTTGCAATCTTTCCAAGCTGTACTCTAACAGAAAAACCCATCTTCGCGTGCTTTGTATTTTCAGTAAAAATAACATGTGTTGAGCAGCCAAAGACCCAGAGGTCACCAAGAAGAAGGCTTATCCTCTAAAAGTCAATAGAGGCTGTTCATTGTGGTCACAACTATAGAGGGAAAATAAATGGATGACTCAGAGATCAGCTTCTCTGAACAAAGTGACACTCGGTAAGAGCTGTGATCTTTTTGACATGGTCTTTCTACTATTGATGCCTTTGATATTCCATGGTATGTCCTCTATTGATGCCAACCATTGGTCTATATGTGTCCCTCCTCAAATGCAGCACCGCCTTCCTCATGTCTTATTACAGATCAAATCGTTATTATAATCAATCCAATTACTTATTCCAAAATAGTTAAAATAATTTGATTGTAATGATCAAATTCAATCAAATGTGGCTCATCTAAACTTGTTTAATACTAAGTCTCCATGGCAGTCCCAATCTATACTGTTACCTGACGTAGATTCCTTGTAACTTTGACATCATGCCAATCATTGTCATTGAATTTCCCATTGACCGGTTCCACCAGAGCTTCAAAGGCTCCAGATCCCAAATTAATGACGAGCGAAACAGCTCCGTTTTTCAGGGCGAGGTTGACATAGTCTGCAGACTTCCCCGTGTGAAGCATCAGACCGTTCCTCTGTAACGTCTTGAAGGACAGGGTGATCTCGTCGCTGCTGCTCTGGATCGGGTTCAAGGACAAGTCGTAGCAGAAGAACTCAGATCCTTTGAAGGTCGCCACATAGTCTTCTTTTCCTATAAGATGACACAAAGAGAGGAAGAGAGATAGAGGCATTGAGTTTTACATCAGAAGAAGTGAGGGAAGAGGAACAACTCCTACATTTCCTGTAGCTCGGCTGCTTAGCTATCCACCTTAGAGGTTTCTGCCCTACGTACATGGAATCACTGGTCACTTTAATAATGGAACACTGGTCACTTTAATAATGTTTATATACTGTTTTACTAATGTCATACAGTATATATATTTATATTCCGGACTCTGACATTGCTCATCCTAATATTTAGTATATATTTCTTAATTCCATTATTTTGCTTATGGATTTGTGTGTATTGTTGTGAATTGTTAGATATTACTGCACTGTTGGAGCTAGGAACACAAGCATTTCGCTACACCCGCAATAACATCTGATAAATATGTGTATGCAACCAATAACATTTGATTTTATGTGATTTAGCTGTACAGAATATAAAGAAAGATTTCAAAAAGGTTAGGCTATAACACTTGAAATTCCGTTTGGACTTGACTTGCGGTGATAAAATGGGATGATATGGCCATTGACAAGGAAAGTGTTCTGTTAAGGGCTGGCTCTGTACAGGATTTACCGGTGTACCTATATATTGGTCCTCCAATTTACTGCATTACTGATACTGTAGCCTACCATATAGAGGGTATGCATGAAATCCTTGTGACCTGCAACTCACGGTTCCCCAGAAAGCAACAGGAAGCCTTGTCTCAAGTTCTTACCTGTATCTCAGGTAGTGTGGACCAGGTAGTGTGGACCAGGTAGTGTACCAACTTCAAGTTCTTACCTGTATCTCAGGTAGTGTGGACCAGGTAGTGTACCAATTTCAAGTTCTTACCTGTATCTCAGGTAGTGTGGACCAGGTAGTGTGGACCAGGTAGTGTACCAACTTCAAGTTCTTACCTGTATCTCAGGTAGTGTGGACCAGGTAGTGTACCAACTTCAAGTTCTTACCTGTATCTCAGGTACTGTGGACCAGGTAGTGTGGACCAGGTAGTGTGTACCAGGTAGTGTGTACCAGATAGCGTGGACCAGGTAGTGTGGACCAGCTAGTGTGGAGCAGGTAGTGTGGACCAGGTAGTGTACCAGGTAGTGTGGACCAGGTAGTGTGGACCAGGTAGTGTGGACCAGGTACCGTAGACCAGGTTGTGTACCATGTAGTGTACCCGGTAGTGTACCAGGTAGTGTGGACAAGGTAGTGTGGACAAGGTAGTGTGGACCAGGTAGTATGGACCTGGTAGTGTGGCCTAAGTAGTGGACCAGGAAGTGTGGTCCATGTAGTATGGACCGGGTAGTGTGGACCAGGTCGTGGACCAGGTAGTGTACCAGGTCATGTGGACCAGGTCATGAGGACCAGGTAGTGTACCAGGTAGTGTGGACTAGGTACTATGGACCAGGTAGTGTACCAGAAAGTGTAGTCCAGGTACTATGGATCGGGTAATGTGGACAAGGTAGTGTACCAGGAAGTGTGGATCAGATAGTGTGGACCAGGTAGTGTGGGCCAGGTAGTGTGGACCAGGTAGTGGACCAGGAAGTGTGGTCCAGGTATTGTGGACCAGGTAGTGTGGACCTGGTGGTGTTGAAGATGAAACCCTTCTACTGTTACATCATAATACAATGCAAATATGCACCATTGTTGTTCTATTGAAAACCACAAAAACCCATCATTCCATTTGAAAAAAAAGCCTGGATTGTTTACATTACAGTGACTTATTTTGTTGCCTTACAACATGGAATTAAAATAGATTTTTGGGGGGTTTGTATCATTTGATTTACACAACATGTCTACCACTTTGAAGATTCACTTTTTTATTGTCAAACAAACAAGAAATAACAAAAAAAAAAACTATTCACCCCCCCAAAGTCAATACTTTGTAGAGCCACCTTTTGCAGCAATTACAGCTGCAAGTCTCTTGGGGTATGTCTCTATAAGCTTGGCACATCTAGCCACCTGGATTTTGGGCAAAACTGCTCCAGCTCCTTCAAGTTGGATGGTTTCCGCTGGTGTACAGCAATCTTTAAATCATACCACAGATTATCAATTGGATTGAGGTCTGGGCTTTGACTAGGCCATTCCAAGAAATGTAAATGTTTCCCCTTAAACCACTTAAGTGTTCCTTTAGCAGTATGCTTAGGGTCATTGTCCTGCTGGAAGTTGAACCTCCGTCCCAGTCTCAAATCTCTGGAAGACTGAAACAGGTTTCCCTCAAGAATTCCCTGTATTTAGCACTATCCATCATTCCTTCAATTCTGACCGGTTTCCCAGTCCCATGATTCTGCCACCTCCATGCTTCACTATGAGGATGGTGTTCCCGGGGTGATGAGAGGTGTTAGATTTGCGCCAGACATAGCATCTTCCTTGATGGCCAAAAAGCAAAATTTTTGTCTAATCTGACCAGAGTACCTTCTTCCGTATGTTTGCGGAGTCTCCCACATGCCTTTGGCGAACACCAAACGTGTTTGCTTATTTTTTTCTGGCCACTCTTCCATAATGCCCAGCTCTGTGGAGTGTTCGGCTTAAAGTGGTCCTATGGACAGATACTCCAATCTCCGCTGTGGAGCTTTGCAGCTCCTTCAGGGTTATCTTGGGCCTCTTTGTTGCCTCTCTGATTAATGCCCTCCTTGCCTGGTCCATGAGTTTTGCTGGGCAGCGTTCTCTTGGCAGGTTTGTTGTGGTGCCATATTCTTTCCATGTTTTAATAATGGATTTAATGGTACTCCATGGGATGTTCAAAGTTTCAACCCAACCCTGAACTGTACTTCTCCACAACTTTGTCCCTGACCTGTTTGGAGAGCTCCTTGGTCTTCATGGTGCCGCTTGCTTGGTGGTGCCCCTTGCTTAGTGGTGTTGCAGACTCTGGGGCCTTTCGGAGCAGGTGTACTGTGTATATACTGAGATCATGTGACACTTAGATTGCACACAGGTGGACTTTATTTAACTAATTATGTGACTTCTGAAGGTAATTGGTTGCACCAGATCTTATTTAGGGGATTCATAGCAAATGGGGTGAATACATATGCACGCATCACTTTTCCGTTTTTTTTTGTTGAGTATTTTTTTAAACAAGTTAAAAATAATAATTGCACTTCACCAATTTGGACTATTTTGTATATGTCCATTACATGAAATCCAAATAAAAATCTATTTAAATTACAGGTTGTAATGCAGCAAAATAGGAAAAACGCCAAGGGGGTGGAATAGTTTTTCAAGGCACTGTAGCTGGCTCTATTGTGTTTGTGAATGGAGAGGCAGTAATTGTATAATGGAGGAGTGAGTTTTCAGAGTATTAAGTTGCATATATTCAGTGTGTGCAGAGTGAGAGAGAGAGAAAGAAAGAGAGAGAGAGCCTAATTACAATCATTACGAAATGGGATGGGAGAGCGAGAAGAGGAGGGAGGAAAGGGGAAAAAAGGGGAGAAAGAAAGAGGGGTGGAGAGAGAGAGAGAAAGAGAGAAAGAGAGAAAGAGAGCGAGAAAAAGAGAGAGAGACTAGAAGAAAGGAGCGAGCGAGCAGAGAGATGATTGGAGTTCTATTCTGTGTCGGATTCACCAAAGCTCCATAATAAAATCAGTCCAATTAATTTTGCTGCTACACATTTTAAAGCTAATAATCCCATTGGAATGCTGCCGGTTTTGGGTTCTCTTTTAGCCATGAAACACTCTAAGAGACAAGAGTCAAGCTGGTGAAGATCCATGGAACAACAGAGTAAAAAAACTAAAAATGTCCCCATCCTTAGGGGACCCCCAGGAGGAACCTCAAAATAAAGTATTGTGCTCCACTCTTTCAGGGGTCAGTATTGGAAAGTGCTAGCACCAGGCAGAGAGGGGACAATGGTAGGTCAACCATTAACCAAGCCGTTTAGGAAGAGTTCTGGAAGAAAATAACAACCTATTCAAATCAACATCCAACAATAAACCCACCACAAATGGACCACAGTATTCAAAGACCATGAATGTAATACATACAAAACACTACAGGTGTATATACACATGACATACATCCACTACACAGGTATCTGTGCAGTGATACATAGGCTACAGACAGACAGACACACACCGAGCGGCCCAATGAAGAGGGTACCTCTCCGGAGCAATTTGTCAGGCCATCGATCCCTCTTTAAAGGTACTCTTCTGCACATCTGAGAACACTACAAGGGGTCGTAATTCAGCCTGGATCTTGGCCCTTCCCTGGCTGTTCCTCTCCTCTCTCTTTAAGCTTTAAGGCTCTCTCTCAAGCCCCTGAGCCCCCATCCTCAATCAGTATAGGTGAGTGACAGCTGTCCTCCCCTCACCCACCCACACCCACACCATTTCCTGCCTTTGACATAGACCTAACAATCAGACCTCAGTTCTGTCTCCCTCTCCGGTGGCTTCTAACTTGGTTTCAGGTCTTCAGAGCCCCCCCCTCATTGGACCGTGTAGGTACCAGTGTCTGAGACTCCGGCCCCTCAATCAGCCACAATGTAATCTACAGCTGGCACGGGTCCATTGGGCCTCACCGCCCATCAATCCTCGAAGGGTCTGCGAGGACATTCGAGGTAAAAGAGAGGCTGCACCTCTTCAGCCTTTGCACCAGCTGTCGTCATCGGCAGCTCTATGGTGAGAAACATCTCGGATCCCAGGGCAGAAACTCTGTGCTATCCTTGAGCACGAGTACAGGACATTACAAGGCTGCTTTATACCGTTCTATGGCAGCTACTGGGGGCTGACACTGTCTTAGTCCATGTGGGGTCAAACAAGATCAGGAGGGCTAGCTCGCAACTGCTGAAAATTGATTTTAAAGAACTGATTCTAGATCTAAAAGATTCCAAAAAGCGGACAATTATTTCAGGTCTTGAATCCTGGATTCTGTCCACACATTTCAAGGCTGCTTTGAGACAATGACTTATCAATGACCCCATCCCAGCTCAGATACTCCCTACCATTGTGTCGCTGAGTTGTCGTAGTGCCTCTGTCGATCCTATAGCTACTGTATGCAGTAATCATGTGTCTATGAACCAGAGTTATACAGTTAGATCTGAGGTGGTGTGTCCTAGTAGGAAGTCCACTGTGCTCAGCTCAAACATAAATATCACTGCCATGTCTACTTCTGATAAGCCGCTTAGTAAAACAATCACAACAATAGAGCATCCCAGAAAAGTGCTAAAAATATCCCACATTGATATATGTTGTCTAAGAAGCAAGATTAATGAAATCGATAACTTGCTAGTAACAGATGACATTCATTTACTGACTATCTCTGAAACTCTTAGATAATACATGTTATTGTCACACCCTGATCTGTTTCAGCTGTCTTTGTGATTGTCTCCACGCCCCTCCAGGTTTGCCCATCTTCCCCATTATCCCCTGTGTACTTACACCTGTGTTCTCTGTTTGTCTGTTGCCAGTTCATCTTGTTTGTCAAGCTTACCAGCGTTTGTCCTGTCAGCTCCTGTTTTTTACCAGCCTCTCTTTTTCTCGCCCTCCTGGTTTTGACCCTTGCATGTCCCGTCTCTGTACGCACCTTCCTGACCACTCTGCCTGCCCCTTACCCTGATCCTGCCTGCCAACCGGTACCCTTGCCCTATCTCTGGATTATTGACCCCTGCCTGCCTTGACCTGTCTCTTGCCCCTTGGACTATTAAACCATTGTTTATTCAACATGTCTGCATCTTACCTTGATTCCTAATAGTTATAATATAGTGGTAGCAATACATGGTTATAACATCTACAGAAAAGACAGAAATGCCAACAGGGGTGGTGTTGCGGTCTATATTCAGAGCCACATTCCTGTTAAGCTTAGAGAGGATCTCATGATAAATGCTGTTAAAGTAATATGGCTACAGGTTCATCTGCCTCACCTAAAGCCTGTTCTTGTGGGAATCTGCTATAGACCACCAGGTTCTAACAGTCAGTATCTGGATAACATGTGTGAAATGTTAGATAATGTATTTGATACATTATCAAGCAAAGAGGTATATTTTCTGGGTGACCTAAATATTGAATGGCTTTCATCAAGCTGCCCACTAAAGAAAAAGGTTCAAACTGTTTCCAGTGCCTGGAACCTGGTTCAGGTTATCAGTCAACCTACCAGGGTATTTACAAACAGCACAGGAATGAAATCGACATGTATTGATCAAATCTTTACTAATGCTGCAGAAATCTGCTGTAAAGCAGTCTTCAAATCCATTGGATGTAGTGATCAAAATATGGTAGCCATATCTAGGAAAACCAAAGTTCCAAAGACTGGACCTAATATTGTGTATAAGAAGGTCTTACAAGAGGTTTTGTAGTTATTCCTATGTTGATGATGTAAATAATATTTCATGGTCTGTGATGTGTAATGAGGAACAACCAGACGCTGCACTTTATGTAATTTCTTACTCCAGCTAAATCCCCAATGGAATGTTGAGGATTTGAAAAACGTTATGGTTGAGAGGGAGGTGGCAAAAGGGAATGGCAAATAAGTATGCCGATTGGCAAACCTACTGCAAATTCAAAAATAATCATGTGACTAAACAGAACAAGAAGAAGAAGAAACTATACTATGAAACAAACATAAATTATATAAATAATGATAAGAGAGATCTGTAAAATGTTTTGGAGCACCTTAAATGAAATGTTGACCAAATAGGAAAACTCAGCTCCAAAATTCATTGAATCAGATGGCTCATTCATCACAAAACCCTCTAATATTGCCAACTACTTTAACCTGTTACGGATCCAATCCCGTGAACGAGAACGATTTTGACAACATCCGGTGAAATGCAGAGCGCCAAATTCAAATTACAAAAACATAATTTCAAACATTCATGAAAATACAAATGCTGCACAGCCTTCAAAAGCTTAGACTCTTGTTAATCTAACAGCATTGTCAGATTTCAAAAAGGCTTTACGGCGAAAGCAGAACATTTGATTGTCTGAGGACAGCGCCGCACTCAAAAACTCAATTAGCATAATAACATAACCAGAAGAGGTGTCACAAAATGCAAAAAATAGCATAAAATGTATCGCTTACCTTTGATGATCTTCCTCTGATGGCATACCGAAGCGTCCAGGTTACAGAAATAAAAGGTCCTTTTGTTCTATAAAGTTCATCTTTATATCCATATAGCTCCGTTTGGTTGGTGCATTTTGTTCAGTAATCCAACTGCCCAAAGGCTTTCATCCATGCAGACAAACGATATCCCAAAAGTACCCGTAAAGTTCGTCAAAAAAAGTCAAACAGCATTTGTAATCAATACTCAGATACCCTAAAATGAATATAAACTATAATATTTCAGACGGAATATGACCTGCTGAATAGAAGAGAAAAAGAACTGAGTGTGCATTCCCTGTTACGCGCAAAATCCAAAACAGTACACTTGACGTGAACTCAGGAACAAGTGGTCTTACTCACTTGATGTTCATGATTGAAGCTTCCAACCTTTTTCTAAAGACTGTTGAAATCTAGTGGAAGCCATAGGAACTGCAATCTGGGGGTTAAACTATGAGGCTTTGAATAGCTGGCCTATTGAAAACAGTGTGACATGACTGATTCAGACATCCTGGATGGATTTTGCTCGGGTTTTTGACTGCCATAACAGTTCTATACTCACAGACGTTATTTTAACCTCTCCAGGCCCGGGGCAGTATTCGGAAGTTTGGAGAGTCTGGCGTGCCCAAAGTAAAATGCCTGCCACTCAGGCTCAGAAACTAGGATATGCACATATTAGTACTATTGGAAGTTTCTAAAACTATTAAAATAATGTCTGTGAGTATAACAAAACTGATATAGCAGGCGAAAACCCGAGGAAATTCTGTCCGGAAAAATGTTTTTTTTGTGACATGCCCTCACTTCATATGGCTGCCTATGGGATTCTCTGTAAAATAGCTCCCAGGATGCAGTACCTACGGCTTCCACTAGATGTCAACCGTCTTTAGACAAGGTTTCATGCGTTTATCATGGAAGAGAGCCGTATAGAAGAAGAATTTGTAAGAGGAGTGACGAAGTCACTTTAGTTTTTGGTGCGCGAGACCGTGAGCGCATTCCTCAGTATTTTCCTTTTCTATCATTTAGGAAACTATCCGTGTGAAATATAATCGTTAATATAAATAAAAGGATACCTAAGGATACATTATAAATGATGTTTGATTTGTTTAGGCAAAGTTGCTAGGTAAAATTTGAACACTTTCTCTTCACTGTTCAATGGGCGAGTAGACTGTGGATTTTCTGAACATAACGCGCCAACCAAACGGAGATTTATGGATATAAACAATGACATTTTCTCACAAAAGAAACATGGATTGTCTTGCTTGGACACTTCAGATTGCCCTCAGCAGAAGATCATCAAAGGTAAGCGATTTATTTTAGCTCTTATATGTGTTTTGTGAGACCCGCGCTGGTTATGGATTTATGCTAATGCATAAAATATGTGAGGTGCTATCCTCAAACAATCAAATGTTATGATTTTGCCGTAAAGCCTTTTGAAATCTGACAACGCTGTGATATTGTCAAGACTCTAAGCTTTTGATGACTATGCAACACTTGTATATTGATGAATGTTTTATAATTCAACTTTTGGATTTTGAATTTGGCGCCTTACATTTCTCCGGGTAGTGTCGGGAATGGGGCGCTAGCGCCCCAATGATCCTTAAGTAGTTTTAACAGTTTCATAAACTTCAGAGTGTTTTCTATCCAAAGCTACTAATTATGTGCATATCCTAGTTTCTGGGCCTGTGTAACAGGCAGTTTACTTTGGGCACGTTTTTCATCAGAACTTCAAAATACTGCCCCCTAGCCCTAAGAAGTTAATGGTAGAATCAGACATTCCCCAGGGCTGCTGTCTAGAACCCTTACTGTTTTAAATCTTTACTAATGACCTGCCACTGGGTCTGAGTAAAGCCTGTGTGTCTATATATGCAGATGACTCAACACTATATGTGTGAAATCACTTAACAAAGAGATGCAGTCAGTTTCAGATTGGTGCCAAGAAATAAGTTAGTCCTAAATATTTCAAAAACGAAAAACATTGAATTTGGGACAAATCATTCACCAAACCCTAAACCTCAACTAAATATTAAATAATGAATAATGTGGTAATTGAGCAAGTTGAGGAGACTAAACTGCTTGGAGTAATCCTAAACTGTCATGGTCAAAACATATTGATGCAACAGTAGCTAAGATGGGAGAAGTCTGTCCATAATAAAGCATTGCTCTGCCTTCTTAACAATTTTATCAACAAGGCAGGTCCTACTGGCCCTAGTTTTGTCGGACCTAGACTACTGCCCAGTTGTGTGGTCAGGTGCCACAAAGAGGGACTTGTGAAAATTTCAACTGGCCCAGAACAGGGCAGCATTGCTGGCCCTTAAAAGTACACAGAGAGCTAACATTAGTAATATGCATAAGTAGAGGAGAGATTGACTTCATCACTACTTGTTTTTGTAAGAAGTAGTGACATGTTGAATGCACTGAGCTGTCTGTTTAAACAACTAGCACACATCCCCCAAGTCCAGAACAGACTATGGGAGGCTCAAAGTATTACATAGAGCCATGACTACATGTAACTCTATTCTACATCAAGTAACTGATGCAAGCAGTAGAATCAGATTTAAAAAACAGAAAAAATGGAACAGCAGGGACTGTGAAGAGTCACACACTTCACACTGTGAAGGTACAGACACACACACGCAAACACACAACATACACACTTTACACACACGTACAGCTGGATTGTGTTGTAGTAGAGTAGTGGCCAGAGGGCACACACTTAATGCATTGTGAAATATGTTGTAAAATGTATTTTTATGTTAAACATTTGTATTATAATGTATACTACAGCCTTGATTTTTGTCCAGGAAGAGTAGCTGCTGCCTTAGCAGGAACTAATGTGGATCCTTAATAAATACAAAATAATGTGTGTGTGTGTGTGTGTGTGTGTGTGTGTGTGTGTGTGTGTGTGTGTGTGTGTGTGTGTGTGTGCATTATGAGGCAGTGAGGTACAGTAAGCAGACCAGTTGAGGTACAGTAAGCAGACCAGTTGAGGTACAGTAAGCAGACCAGTTGAGGTACGGTGAGCAGACCAGTTGAGGTACGGTGAGCAGACCAGTTGAGGTACGGTAAGCAAACCAGTTGAGGTACAGTAAGCAGACCAGTTGAGGTGTGGTGAGCAGACCAGTTGAGGTACGGTAAACAGACCAGTTGAGGTACGGTAAGCAGACCAGTTGAGGTACAGTAAGCAGACCAGTTTAGGTATGGTGAGCAGAACAGTTGAGGTCAAGCAGCACACGAGTGTAAACAACCTCCCATGTCCTGTGTGTCATTACATTGTGGCTGCTGATCGATTGGTGGAAATACGGCTTCCTTCTTACATTCTTCAATTCATAAATCATTCTTTACTTACAAGATTGACATTGGAATTAACAAGGTTGACCCTGAAATGTTTTTTCAACAGTTGAGAATACAAGGTGAAAATACAAAGTACAAACAGACTGAAAGCTATGGTCCTAAGGGAAGCCTAAGGGAAGCTTCAAAATCGTGTCTAGGCTCGTGTCTATAATGGCACCCTATATAGTGCACTACTTTCGACCAGTGCTACCTATATAGTCTGTCTGAAATGGCACCCTACTCTCTTAGAATAAATGGTGCTATCTTGATCCTAAAAGGGTTCTTCGGCCATCCACAAAGGATAACACTTCAAATAACCCTTTCTGGTTTCAGGTAGAATCCTTTTGGTTCCAGGTAGAACCCTTTCGAGTTCAATGTATAACCTTTTACACAGAGATTGGAACCCAAAATAGTTCTACCTGGAACCAAAAATATTTTTACAAAAAGCGTTATCCTATGGGGACAGCAGTATAGGGCAAATATTTAATAACCCATGTCATTGTAGGTGGCAGTCGCTATTCTCATTATCAATGCTTGGTTGGATTGAAGCTAAGCCCTGTGGAGCATAGCACATATTGATTGGGCCGTGTTTGAACAATTACCTGCTATTCAGATTTTATTAGGTTCACAAAAAGTGTAATAGGCATGATAGTGCAGTTAAAGGACCAGGGGATGGTAATATAGCCTAGCAGTCAGTCACTCTGCTGATCAACTGGTAATACGGGGCTGGATCCGCGGCATAGCAGTCAGTCACACTGCTGATCAACTGGTAATGTGGGGCTGGATCCGCGGCATAGCAGTCAGTCACACTGCTGATCAACTGGTAATACGGGGCTGGATCCATGGCCTAGCAGTCAGTCACTCTGCTGATCAACTGGTAATATGGGTCTGGATCCACGGCATAGCAGTCAGTCACTCTGCTGATCAACTGGTAAAATGGGGCTGTATCCACAGCCTAGCAGTCAGTCACTCTGCTGATAACTGGTAATATGGGGCTGGATCCACGGCCTAGCAGTCAGTCACTCTGCTGATCAACTGGTAATACGGGGCTGGATCCACGGCCTAGCAGTCAGTCACACTACTGATCAACTGGTAATACGGGGCTGGATCCATGGCCTAGCAGTCAGTCACTCTGCTGATAACTGGTAATATGGGGCTGGATCCATGGCCTAGCAGTCAGTCCCTCTGCTGATAAACTGGTAATATGGGGCTGGATCCATGGCCTAGCAGTCAGTCCCTCTGCTGATAACTGGTAATACGGGGCTGGATCCATGGCCTAGCAGTCAGTCACTCTGCTGATAACTGGTAATATGGGGCTGGATACACCTCTCTTTCGTATCGTCTGAGATTCCCAAAGATTGGAAAGCTGCCGCGGTCATCCCCCTCTTCTAAGGGGGAAACACTATAGACCCAAACTGCTACAGACCTAAATCTATCCTACCCTGCCTTTCTAAGGTCTTCTAAAGCCAAGTTAACAAACAGATCACCGACCATTTCAAATCCCACCGTACCTTCTCCGCTATGCAATCTGGTTTCAGAGCTGGTCAGCCACGCTCAAGGTCCTAAACGAATTCATAACCGCCATCGATAAGAGACATTACTGTGCAGCCGTATTCATTGACCTGGCCAAGGCTTTTGACTCTGTCAATCAGCACATTCTTATCGGCAGACTCGACAGCCTTGGTTTCTCAAATGATTGCCTCGCCTGGTTCACCAACTACTTCTCTGATAGAGTTCAGTGTGTCAAATTGGAAGGCTTGTTGTCCGTACCTCTGGCAGTCTCTTTGGGGGTGCCACAGGGTTCAATTCTCGGGCCGACTCTCTTCTCTGTATACATCAATGATGTCGCTCTTGCTGCTGGTGATTCTCTGATCCACCTCTACGCAGACGACGCCATTCTGTATATCTCTGGCCCCTCTTTGGACACTGTGTTAACTAACCTCCAGACGAGCTTCAATGCTATACAACTCTCCTTCCGTGGCCTCCAACTGCTCTTAAATGCAAGTGAAACTAAATGCATGCTCTTCAACTGATCGCTGCCCACACCTGCCCGCCCGTCCAGCATCACTACTCTGGACGATTCTGACTTAGAATATGTGGACAACTACAAATACCTAGGTGTCTGGTTAGACTGTAAACTCTCCTTCCAGACTCACATTAAGCATCTCCAATCCAAAATGTAATCTAGAATCGGCTTCCTATTTCGCAACAAAGCATCCTTCACTCATGTTGCCAAACATACCCTTGTAAAAACTGACCATCCTACCGATCCTCGACTTCGGCGATGTCATATACAAAATAGCCTCCAACACTCTACTCAACAAATTGGATGCAGTCTATCACAGTGCCAGCCGTTTTGCCACCAAAGCCCCATATACTACCCACCACTGCGACCTGTACGCTCTCATTGGCTGGCCCTCGCTTCATACTTGACGCCAATCCCACTGGCTCCAGGACATCTACAAATCTCTGCTAGGTAAAGCACCGCCTTATCTCAGCTCACTGGTCACCACAGCAGCACCCACCAGTAGCACGCGCTCCTGCAGGTATATCTCACTGGTCACCCCCGAAGCCAATTCTTCCTTTGGCCGCCTTTCCTTCCAGTTCTTTGCAGCCAATGACTGGAACGAACTGCAAAAATCACTGAAGCCTCATATCTCCCTCTCTAGCTTTAAGCACCAGCTGTCAGAGCAGCTCACAGATCACTGCACCTCTACATAGCCCATCTGTAAATAGCCCATCCAACTACCTCATCCCCATACTATATTTATTTATCTTGCTCCTTTGCACCCGAGTATCTCTACTTGCACATTCATCTTCTGCATCTACCATTCCAGTGTTTAATTGCTATATTGTAATTACTTCGCCACCATTTCCTATTTATTGCCTTACCTCCCTTATCCTACCTCATTTGCACATACTGTATGTTTACTTTTCCTACTGTATTATTGACTGTATGTTTGTTTATTCCATGTGTAACTCTGTGTTGTTGTTTGGGTCGCACTGCTTTGCTTTGCTTTATCTTGGCCAGGTCGCAGTTGTAAATGAGAACTTGTTCTCAACTGGCCTACCTGGTTAAATAAAGGTGAAATAAAAAAATTAAATAAAACTCTGCTGATCAACTGGTAATATGGGGCTAGATCCACGGCCTAGCAGTCAGTCACTCTGCTAATAACTGGTAATATGGGGCTAGATCCACGGCCTAGCAGTCAGTCACTCTGCTAATAACTGGTAATATGGGGCTAGATCCACGGCCTAGCAGTCAGTCACTCTGCTAATAACTGGTAATATGGGGATAGATCCACAGCCTAGCAGTCAGTCACTCTGCTGATATCTGGTAATATGGGGTTGGATCCATGGACTAGGAGTCAGTCACTCTGCTGATAACCATTAATATGGGTCTGGATCCACGGCCTAGCAGTCAGTCACTCTGCTTATAACTCCTAATATGGGGCTGGATCCATGGCCTAGCAGTCACTCTGCTGATCAACTGAAGTTATAGTGGCAGAGAAGATATGAATGAAATTGTTACATGTCGCCCTTTAGTGAACACAACGTGGGTGGGCAGCTGAAAATATAAAAATGGACAAAACAGAACAGCTATTACACCACATATAAATGTACGTACATAATTATGCAACGGGCACACTTAACGCACACACTCACACACACACATATGGGCAATTTACTCTCTTCCCCTCAATTGGAGTATTATTCACTTCTCCTCATTAATGTTTCAAGCCAAGATTAATAGTTTAGGCCCAGATGAATGTTTTAGTCACATATTCTTACCCGACTTAAGCACGGGTAAATGGCACGTCATTCCCTTGTTATGCACTTTTCTCTCTGTGTATTCTGACCTTGAGTTTAAGCATGAGAATTGCATGCTATTCACTTCATTTACCCACTATTCGTTCTGGGTGGAGATCAAAGATACGCCGTTTTCAGACTTTGATTTAATTCCCTCATAATTCCACCACCTTTACACATCAGCCTCCAATATCTATGCTGCAATAGTTTATGTATTGGGGGGCTAGGGTCAGTCTGTTATATCTGGTGTAATGTTTTATCCGGTGTCCTGTGTGAATTTAAGTATGCTCCCACTAACTCTCTCTCTCTCCCTCCCCTCCCGGAGGACATGAGCCTTAAGACCATTTCTCAGGACTACCTGGCCTGATGACTCTTTGCTGTCCCAAATCCACCTGGTTGCGCTGCTGCTCCAGTTTCAACAGTTCTGCTGTGGCTATGGAATCGGACGTGCTACCTTGTTCCGGACCTGCTGTTTTCGACTATCTCTCTCAACCGCACCTGCTGTTTTGAACTCTGAATGCTATGAAAAGCCAACTGACATTTACTCCTGAGGTGCTGACCTGTTGCACCCTCTGTTGCTCCCTCTACAACCAATGTGATTAATATTATTTGACCCTGCTGGTCATCAATGAACTTTTGAACATCTTGGCCATGTACTGTTATAATCTCCACCCGGCACAGCCAGAAGAGGACTGGCCACCCCTCAGAGCCTGGTTCCTCTCTAGGTTTCTTCTTAGGTTCCTGTCTTTCTAAGGAGTTTTTCCTAGCCACCGTTCTTTTACATCTGTATTGCTTGCTGTTTGGGGTTTTAGGCTGGGTTTCTGTACAGCACTCTGTGACATCAGCTGATGTAAGAAGGGCTTTATAAATACATTTAATTGATTGATTGAAACCATGAATTAGGGTCCAGCGATCCAACCGGTTTCAAGTGGAAAAAGCATATACTTTGTTTTAGATAGAAATGACACCATTCTCCATGCTCTGTAATTTACAACTTTAAAATATCTATTGATAAAAGCTAGGTAAATGTAAGCCGTCTGGATAAGGGAATTGTAAATATAATGACACTTGTTTTAGATCTATTTTACCTTATAATCGCTGGAGACAAATGTGAAACCAGTCATATGGCTTCCAACAGCTCCATGGTTAGTGTAGGCAGTAGACGAGGGTATAGCCTACTATATTGTACACTATTATCCCTATTATAGTTATATGTTCATGAACATTCCAACATATCCATGGGTTCAATAACTGAATGTGGCAATTTTCAATGTTCAAACTACTGTATTTTTTATTAATCACTATATTTTGGGCATAAAGGCTCTCCAAGACAGTTTTTTTTTATTCATACATACTTTCCTAACCCTAAAATATTCCTAAATAATCTACAAGATCAGAGAATTTTTTTAATCTACCAGTTGGGTTTGAAACTGAGACGAATATGCTTATATTTACAAGTCTTTCTTTCATCGATCCCTATATTCTGAACCCGTTCTCTCTAAATATATTGTAGTCTGTCGACACAATTCTAATTAAAGGTACACCGTATTTAAGATAAATGTACTGAAAACCCTATTGAATGAAAACTCCACGAGAAAATATGTTGGCCAGCAAGTAGGAGGATTTTCAGCAATTGAATTACATTCATTCAGCACGCGCAACAGAACCACGCCTGCAAAGCCCATTCCGCACCTTCATAAGGTACTTTAAGTCTGAATACTAACTACTGAGAAGTGTGTAGGAAAGGTGTGCATCAGAAAAGCGTAATTTGGGCACTTAGAGAGCCTTCACTCCCATCTCTAATGACATATTGAATAGTGTAGCCCATTACTGGAGCAGTACAGCGAATATGAGTGTGTGTGTGTGCGTCTGTGAGGAAGAGGGGATGGGGGGTCCTTCTAAAGTCCTTCTCAGTGAGACACCTCCCACTGTGTATCTATGGGGCTAAACTCACCATTTGCCAAGCTCGCACCGCATGAGTTCTGACAGTACTCAGCAGGTAGGGACAAATGAAGAACCCCTCACATGTTCCAGCCATGTCTAAGTAATGCTGGATAGAAGACCGACACTGAGAGGCATGGAGAGATTTTTACCCATTTATTTGACAGTTTTCCCATTCAATCCAATTCAATTACCCCATCTCTCTACCTCTTTCTATTTCAACTTGTCTTTCTCTCTCATTCCAGGACACACACACACACACACAGACAGCTGTAGGATGAGCCTGTACATCCTCAGTCTGAACACATATTTCTCATCCTGTCATGTTGACACAGTCTGGCCTGCTGAGGAGTGACGGACTCCATCCGAGCTGGAAGGGTGCTCTCATCTTATCTACGAACATGAACATGGCTCTAACTCCCCTAGCTCCACAATGAGATAGGGTGCAAGCCAGGCAGCAGGCTGTTGGCCAGCCTCCCAGTTTAGTGGAGTCTGCCACTAGCACAGTCAGTGTAGTCAGCTCAGCTATCCTCATTGACACTGTGTCTGTGCCTCAATATAAGTTGGGAAAACTAAGCATGGCAGAGTTCGCCTTAGCAATCTCACTGGAATAAAGACCTCCTCCATTCCTGTCATTATTGAAAGAGACTGTGATATCTCACATCTCAAAATAGGGCTACTCAATGTTAGATACCTTACTTCCAAAGCAGTTATATTCAATTAACTCATCACAGATCCTAATCTTGATGTGATTGGCCTGACTGAAACATGGTTTATGTCTAATTAATTTACTGTGTTAAATGAGGCCTCACCTCCTGGTTACACTAGTGACCATATCCCTCGCGCATCCCGCAAAGGCGGAGGTGTTGCTAACATTCACGATAGCAAATTTCTATTTACAAAAAAATTACGACTGCATTTTTGTCTTTTGAGCTTCTAGTCATGAAATCTATGCAGCCTAGTCAATCTCTTTTTATAGCTTCTGTTTACAGGCGTCCTGGGCCATATAAAGCATTCCTCACTGAGTTCCCTGAATTCCTATTGGACCTTGTAGTCATGGCAGATAATGTAAAAATTTCTGGTGACTTTAATATTCACATGGAAAAGTCCACAGACCCACTCAAAAAGGCTTTCGGAGACATCATCGACTCAGTGGGTTTTGTCCAACATGTCTCCGGACTTACTCACTGCCACAGTCATACTCTGGACCTAGTTTTGTCCCGTGGAATAAATGTTGTGGATCTTAATGTTTTTCCTCATAATCCTGGACTATCGGACCACCATTTTATTATGTTTGCAATCGCAACAAATCATCTGCTCAGACCCCAACCAAGGATCATCAAAAGCCGAGCAATAAATTCTCTGACAAGTCAAAGATTCCTAGATGCCCTTCCAGACTCCCTCCACCTATACCCAAGGACGTCAGAGTACAAAAATCAGTTAACCACCTAACTGAGGAACTCAATTTAACCTTGCGCACCACTAATTTAACCAGTCGCACCACTAAAAACATATGTCATAAGAAACTATCTCCCTGGTATACAGAAAATACCCGAGCTCTGAAGAAAGCTTTCAGAAAAATGGAACAGAAATGGCCCTACACCAAACTGGAAGTCTTCCGACTAGCTTGGAAAGACAGTACCGTGCAGTATCGAAGAGCCCTCACTGCTGCTTGATCATCCTATTTTTCCAACTTAATTGAGGAAAATAAGAACAATACAAAAAAAAAAAATTATACTTTAGCAAAGTTAAATAAAAAACTCTCACTTCAGCAGTGACAAATTCATGAACTTCATGATCATGATCATTAGAAAACTAATAATGGACCCCTCTTTAAATCTGCGTATCCCTCCAAAGCTCAGTTGTCCTGGGTCTACACAACACTGCCAGGACCTAGGATCAAGGGAGACACTCAAGTTTTTAATACTACATCTCATGACACATTGATGAAAACAATCATGGCCTCTAAACCTCAAGCTGCATACTGGACCCTATTCCAACTAAACTACTGAAAGAGCTGCTTCCTGTGCTTGGCCCTCCTATGTTGAACATAATAAATGGATCTCTATCCACCGGATGTGTACCGAACTCACTGAAAGTGGCAGTAATAAAAGCCTCTCTTGAAAAAGACAAACCTTGACCCAGAAAATATAAAAAACTACTGGCCAATATCGAATCTCAAAAAGTTCAGAAGAAACTGTTGCGCAGCAACTCACTGCCTTCCCGAAGACAAACAATGTATACGAAACGTTTCAGTCTGGTTTTAGACCCCATTATAGCACTGGGATTGCACTTGTGAAGATGGTAAATTACCTTTTAATGGCATCAGACCGAGGCTCTGCATCTGTCCTCGTGCTCCTAGACCTCAGTACTGCTTTTGATACCATCGATCACCAAATTCTTTTGGAGAGATTGGAAACCCAAATTGGTCTACACGGACAAGTTCTGGCCTGGTTGGTTTAGATCTTATCTGTCGGAAAGATATCAGTTTGTCTCTGTGGATGGATTGTCCTGTGACAAATCAACTGTAAATGTTGGTGTTCCTCAAGGCTCTGTTTTAGGACCACTATTGTTCTCACTATATATCTTACCTCTTGGTGATTCGGAAACATAATTCGGAAACATAATGTTAACTTTCACTGCTATTCGTACGACACTTAGCTGTACATTTCGATGAAACGTGGTGAAGCCCCAAAATTGCCCTCCCTGGAAGCCTATGTTTTAGACATAAGGAAGTGGATGGCAGCAAATGTTCTACTTTTAAACACAGACAAAACAGAGATGCCAGTTCTAGGTCCTAAGAAACAAAGAGATCAATAGTTGAATCTGACAATTATTCTTGATGGTTGTACAGTCGTCTCAAATAAAACTGTGAAGGACCTCGGCGTTACTCTGGACCCTGATCTCTCTTTCGACGAATGTATCAAGACTGTTTCAAGGACAGCTCAAGGACAGCTGAGCCCTGAGCCCTAGGACCATGCCTCAGGACTACCTGGCTTGATGACTCCTTGCTGTCTCAAGTCCACCTGGTCATGCTGCTGCTCCAGTTTCAACTGTTCTGCCTGCAGCTATGGAACCCTGACCTGTTTACCGGACGTGCTACCTGTCCCAGACCTGCTGTTTTCAACTCTCTAGAGACAGCAGGAGCGGTAGAGATACTCTGAATGATCGGCTATGAAAAGCCAACTGACATTTACTCCTGAGGTGCTGACCTGTTGCACCCTCTACAACCACTGTGATTATTATTATTTGACCCTGCTGGTCATCTATGAACATGTGAACATCTTGGCCATGTTCTGTTATAATATCCACCCGGCACAGCCAGAAGAGGACTGGCCACCCCTCTTAGCCTGGTTCGTCTCTAGGTTTCTTCCTAGGTTCCAGCCTTTTCTAGGGAGTTTTTCCTAGCCACCGTGCTTCTACACCTGCATTGCTTGCCGTTTGCGGTTTTAGGCTGGGTTTCTGTACAGCACTTTGTGACATCAGCTGATGTAAGAAGGGCTTTATAAATACATTTGATTGATTTGATTGATGTTACAGAGCAGACCAGTCTCCTGGAATGTATTTAAAGGACAATACACAAAACATTTCATCACTGTTCTCCATCAAATCAAGTTAAAATATCAGTAATGTTTACAAAAGAGGGGGCTACACACTTCTTACATAGGCAGGCGGATTGAAGGAAGCAGGACGAGGGGAAGGAGGCAGGTGGAGAGTAAGAAGGAACTAGATTTGAAAATGTTCCAGTAAAGTGTGATTTAAGGGAGAGGGGAGTTGTAAAGATATAGAGGTATAGAGGTATAGAGCTATAGAGATATAGAGGTATAGTGGTCGTGGTGGCAGGTAGCCTAGTGGTTAGAGCATTGGACTTGTAACCGAAAGGCTGCAAGGTCGAGTCCCCGAGCTGACAATGTAAAGAGCTGTCGTTCTGAACAAGGCAGTTAAACCCACTGTTCCTAGGCTATCATTGAAAATAAGAATTTGTTCTTAACTGACTTGCCTAGTTAAATAAAGGTAAAAGAAAACAGTATAGAAATAAGGAGATTTAGAGGTGTTGAGGTAAAAAGGTATATAAGTACACTCGTATAGAGTTGGAAGTTTACAAATACATTTAAACTCAGCTTTTCACAATTCCTGACATTTTATCCTAGTAAAAGTTCCCTGTCTTAGGTCAGTTATGATCACCACTTTATTTTAAGAATGTGAAATGTAAGAATAATAGTAAAGTGAATGATTTATTTCAGCTTTTATTTCTTTCATCACATTCCCAGTGGGTCAGAAGTTTACATACACTCAATTAGTATTTGGTAGCATTGCCTTTGAATTGTTTAACTTGGATCAAACCTTTCGGGTAGCCTTCCACAAGCTTCCCACAATAAGTTGGGTGAATTTTGGCCCATTCCTCCTGACAGAGCTGGTGTAACTGAGTCAGGTTTGTAGGCCTCCTTGCTCGCACACGCCTTTTCAGTTCTGCCCACAAAAATGTTCTACAGGATTGAGGTCATGGCTTTGTGATGGCCACTCCAATACCTTGAGTGGCCACAACTTTAGAAGTATGCTTGGGGTCATTTGGAAGACCCATTTGTGACCAAGCTTGAACTTCCTGACTGATGTGTTGAGATGTTGCTTCAATATATCCACATAATTTTCCGTCCTCATGATGCCATCTATTTTGTGAAGTGCACCAGTCCCTCCTGCAGCAAAGCACCCCCACAACATGATGCTGCCACCCCCGTGCTTCACGGTTGGGATGGTGTTCTTCGGCTTGCAAGCTTCCCCCTTTTTCCTCCAAACATAACGATGGTCATTATGGCCAAAAAGTTATATTTTTGTTTCATCAGACCAGAGGACATTTCTCCAAAAAGTATGATCTTTGTGCAGTTGCAGTTGCAAACCGTAGTCTGTTTTTTTTCTGATGGTTTTGGAGCTGTGGCTTCTTCCTTGCTGAGCGGCCTTTCAGGTTATGTTGATATAGGACTCGTTTTACTGTGGATATAGATACTTTTGTACCGGTTTCCTCCAGCATCTTCACAAGGTCCTTTGCTGTTGTTTTGGGATTGATTTGCACTTTTCCCACCAAAGTACGTTCATCTCTAGGAGGCAGAACACGTCTCCTTCCAGAGTGGTATGACGGCTGTGTGGTCACATGGTGTTTTTACTTGCGTACTATTGTTTGTACAGATGAACGTGGTACCTTCAGGCGTTTGGAAATTGCTCCGAAGGATGAACCAGACTTGTAGAGGTATACCATTTTCTGAGGTCTTGGCTGATTTCTTTTGATTTTCCCATGATGTCAAGCAAAGAGGCACTGAGTTTGAAGGTAGGCCTTGAAATACATCCACAGGTACACCTACAATTGAGTCAAATTATTTTAACTAGCCTATCAGAAAATTCTAAAGCCATGACATCATTTTGGGGAATTTAAAGGCACAGTCAACTTAGTGTATGTAAACTTCTGACCCACTAGAGTTGTGATACAGTGAATTATACATTAAACAATCTGTCTGTAAAGAATTGTTGGAAAAATTACTTGTGTCATGCCAAAACTATAGTTTATTAACAAGAAATGTATGGAGTGGTTGAAAAACAAGTTTTAATGACTCCAACATAAGTGTATGTAAACTTCCGACTTCAACTGTAGATATATTGAGATATAGAGGTAAATAGGTATATAAAAATAGATATAAAGGTATAGAGATAAGGAGAATATCTCTATAACTACATAGTTCTGTCTATATATCTACATATCCGTATCTCTAAATCTCCATATCGCTATTTCTCCATATCTCTATTTATCTATATCTCCATATCTCCTTATCTCCATATCTCCATATCTCTCTCTATATCTCCATGTCTCCATATCTCCATATCTCCATATATATATATCTCCATATCTCCATATCTCCATATCTCTTATATATAGAGAGAGATATAGAGGTATATAGGTATAGAGGTATAAAGCTATAGATGTATAAAGGTATAAAGATATAGAGGTATACAGGTATAGAGGTATACACGTATGATGTATAGATATATAGAGATATAGAGGTAAAGAGGTATAGAGATGAAAAGATATGGATGTATAGAATTATAGAGGTATAGAGATATAGAGATAGAGGTATAGATGGTATAGAGATAAAGAGAAATGGAGGTATAGAATTATAGAGGTATAGATATATAGAGATGTGGAGGTATACACGTATAGTGGTATAGCGATATAGATATATAAAGGTATACACGTATGGAGTTATAGAGATATAGAGGTATAGAGATATAGAGATAAAGAGGTATAGAGGTATTGAGGTATGAAGATATAAAGATATAGAGGTATAAAGTTATAGATATAGAGGTATACACATATAGAGGGTATAGAGATA
>QNTS01002627.1:68346-82765 GCA_003317085.1 Hucho hucho
CTGTAAGGATAGGGAACAGACACACACACTGTAAGGAAAGGGAACAGACACACACACTGTAAGCATAGGGAACAGAAACACACACTGTAAGGATAGGGAACAGACACACACTCTGTAAGGAAAGGGAACAGACACACACACTGTAAGGAAAGGGAACAGACACACACACTGTAAGGAAAGGGAACAGACACACACACTGTAAGGAAAGGGAACAGACACACACACTGTAAGGATAGGGAACAGACACACACTGTAAGGATAGGGCCCAGAAACACACACTGTAAGGATAAGGAGCATAAACACACACTGTAAGGATAGGGAAAAGACACACACACTGTAAGGATAGGGAACAGACACACACACTGTAAGCATAGGGAACAGAAACACACAATGTAAGGATAGGGAACAGACACACACTCTGTAAGGATAGGGAACAGACACACACTGTAAGGATAGGGAACAGACACACACACTGTAAGGATAGGGAACAGAAACACACAAAGCCCTTCTTGGAGCCCTGCCTGGAGCCCTGCTTTGAGCCCTGCTTTGAGCCCTGCCTGGAGCCTTGCCAGGAGCCCTGCTTGGAGCCCTGCCTGGAGCCCTGCTTGGAGCCCTGCTTGGAGCCCTGCTTGGAGCCCTGCTTTGAGCCCTGCTTGGAGCCCTGCTTGGAGCCTAGTTTGGTTCAGCTTAGGTACAACTCAGACTAAATGAGATGAGAAGTAAAGGAGGAGCAAGAATCATTTGACCCAGAAGGAGGCCAGTGATCTGAATGATACTGCATTCAGTCTGTCCAGTCATCCACCTGCCTATCCTAACATTCTGATCTCTATCTCTCTATAAATCTAGATCACGCTATCTTGCTATCGCTTCCTCTCCCTCTTCCCCTCCCTCGCTCTCTGACTGAATTCAATGCTGGATAGTTATTGTATTTAGTGCCTGGCAAATAGAGGAGAGGAGAGGAAAGAAAGAGTTCTGAACAGCCATTGATCTATACTCAATTGTCAGTGAGAGATGGGATGTGACAAAATGGCATTCAATCAATACATCTAGCCATTCACAGAGCTAAACTTTCAGTATGGCACCCTATTTCTACATAGTGCACAACTTTTGACCAGGGCCCATAGAGAATGTATAGGGAACAGTGTTCCATTTGGGACACAGGCACTACGTCTTAGACAAGCCTGCAGTTCTCAAGAAGAGAAACCCCAGGAGAGAAAAGACACAAAGAGAAGAAAACATGTATTATATTTTTCTAGAACAATCCAGCAGGATGACACCTCTCTTTCTAGAACAATCCAGCAGGATGACACCTCTCTTTCTAGAACAATCCAGCAGGATGATGCCTATCTTTGCAAATGTATGACATTCACAGCTACCGTGATAGAGCTCAGTTTGTAGCTCCTCTATTACAATGTTATGTTGCAAAAACAACACAACACACCATACCACACCACACCACATCACAACATTACATCACACCTCAACACACCACAACACCACACACCACACCACAACATTACATCATACCTAAACACACCACAACATCACACCACCCCACAACATCACACAACATCACACCACACCTCAACACACCACAACATCACACCACACCATATCACAACATCACAACATCATACCACATCATACCACAACACATCACACCACAACATCACACCCCACCACAACATCACACCACATCACACCACACCACAACAACATTACATCAAATCTCAACACACCACAACATCATAAATAAAGGTTAAGTAAAAATCCCTACACAGCACCACAACTACACAACACACCATAGCAACATAACACAACAACACTGTCTAACAATCTCAATGGGACTACCAAGTATCAATAAAGATTCAATGAAAATAAATGAATAATCTAGGACCTGTATTTCGTGCAATGTAATTTTTATTTGTTTATTTATTTTATTTCAACTTTATTTAACCAGGTAGGCAAGTTGAGAAGTTGAGAAGTTCTCATTTACAACTGCAACCTGGCCAAGATAAAGCAAAGCAGTTCGACACATACAACAACACAGAGTTACACATGGAGTAAAACAAACATACAGTCAATAATACAGTAGAAAAAAAACTAATCTATATACAAAGAGTGCAAATGAGGTAGGATAAGGAAGGTAAGGCAATAAATAGGCCATGCTGGCAAATTAATTACAATATAGCATATAAACACTGGAATGGTAGATGTGCAGTAGATGAATGTGCAATGTAGAAAAAATGGGGTGCATAGGAACAAGATAAATAAATAAATACAGTAGGGGATGAGGTAGTTGTTTGGGCTATTTACAGATGGGCTATATACAGGTGCAGGGGTCGGTGAGCTGCTCTGACAGCTGGTGCTTAAAGCTGGTGAGGGAGATAAGTGTCTCCAGTTTCAGAGATTTTTGTAGTTCGTTTCAGTCATTGGCAGCAGAGAATTTGAAGGAATGTCGGCCAAAGGAGGAATTGGCTTTGGGGGTGACCAGTAAGATATACCTGCTAGAGCACGTGCTACGGGTTGGTGCTGCTATGGTGACCAGCGACCTGAGATAAGGTGGGGCTTTACCTAGCAGGGACATGTAGATGACCTGGAGCCAGTGGGTATGGCGACGAGTGTAAAGCGAGGGCCAGCCAATGAAAGCGTACAGGTCGCAGTGGTGGGTGGTATATGGGGCTTTGGTAACAAAATGGATGGCACTGTGATAGACTGCATCCAAATTGTTAAGTAGAGTATTGGAGGCTATTTTGTAAATGACATCGCCGAAGTCGAGGATTGGTAGGATGGTCAGTTTTACGAGAGTATGTTTGGCAGCATGAGTGAAGGATGCTTTGTTGCGAAATAGGAAGCCAATTCTAGATTTAATTTTGGATTGGAGATGTTTGATGTGAGTCTGGAAGGAGAGTTTACAGTCTAACCAGACACCTAGATATTTGTAGTTGTCCACATAATCTAAGACAGAACCGTCCAGAGTAGTGATGCTGGACGGGCGGACAGGTGCGGGCAGCGATCGGTTGAAGAGCATGCATTTAGTTTTACATGCGTTTAAGAGCAGTTGGAGGCCACGGAAGGAGAGTTGTATGGCATTGAAGCTCGTCTGGAGGGTAGTTAACACAGTGTCCAAAGAGGGGCCAGAAGTATACAGAATGGTGTCGTCTGCGTAGAGGTGGATCAGAGACTCACCAGCAGCAAGAGCAACATCATTGATGTATACAGAGAAGAGAGTCGGCCCAAGAATTTAACCCTTGTGGCACCCCCATAGAGACTGCCAGAGGCCTGGACAACAGGCCCTCTGATTTGACACACTGAACTCTATCGGAGAAGTAATTGGTGAACCATGCGAGGCAATCATTTGAGAAACCAAGGCTGTCGAGTCTGCCGATAAGGATGTGGTGATTGACAGAGTCGAAAGCCTTGGCCAGATCAATGAATACGGCTGCACAGTAATGTCTCTTATCGATGGCGGTTATGATGTCGTTTAGGACCTTGAGCGTGGCTGAGGTGCACCCACGACCAGCTCTGAAACCAGATTGCATAGCGGAGAAGGTATGGTGGGATTCGAAATGGTTGGTAATCTGTTTGTTAACTCTTTAGGCATCATCAGCCGAGGTGTCGGTTTTGGAGAGTATGGCGTTCCCAAAGTTAAATACATGCCACTCAGGCCCAGAAACTAGGATATGCACATAATTAGTACTATTGGATAGGAAACACTCTGAAGTTTCTAAAACCGTTAAAATAATGTATGTGAGTAAAACAGAACTGATATAGCAGGCGAAAACCCGAGGAAAATCCATCCGGATTTGCAGTTTTTTTTGTACATGACCTTTTTCTCCAGGCTGCCTATTGATTTCTATGTTATCTAGGACTGAGACTGCAGTACCTATGGCTTCCACTGGATGTCAACAGTCTTTATACAGGGTTTGGAGGCTTTAGCACTGAACAGAACCGTACAGAAGAAGAATTACTGAAGGAAGTAGAAATGACAACAACTTTTTCCGGGCACGAGAACGTGAGCGCGCCCCACTTTATTTTCCTTTCTTATCGTTCAGGCTATAATCCGGTTGAAATATTATAGTAAATATACATAAAGGAATACCTAAGGATACATAAAAAATGATGTTTGATTTGTTTGGAGAAATATGACTCGACGGTGGATTTTTTGAACATAACGCGCCAACCAAACAGAGATTTATGGATATAATAAATTACTTTTTCTAACAAAAGAACCATTGGATGTCTTCGAAGGACACTTGGGAAGTACTCAGCAGAAGTTCTTCGTAAGGTAAGTGATTTATTTTAGCTCTTATATAGGTTTTGTGTGACCCGCGCTGGTTATGAATTTATGCTAATGCATAAATATGAGGGGTGCTATCCTCAAACAATCAAATATTGTGCTTTCGCCGTAAAGCCTTTTTGAAATCTGACAACGCTGTGATATTGCCAAGAATCAGAGCTTTTGATGACTATGCAACACTTGTATATTGATGAATGTTTAATCATTCAACTTCTGGATTTTGAATTTGGCCGCGCCGCTTCTCCCTAAGTGGTTAACTTGGCTTTCAAAGACCTTAGAAAGGCAGGGTAGGATAGATATAGGTCTGTAGCAGTTTGGGTCAAGAGTGTCTCCCCCTTTGAAGAGGGGGATGACCGCAGCTGCTTTCCAGTCTTTGGGAATCTCAGGCGACACGAAAGAGAGGTTGAACAGGCTAGTAATAGGGGTTGCAACAATTTTGGCAGATAATTTTAGAAAGAAAGGGTCCAGATTGTCTAGCCCGGCAAATAGCAATGGCAAATAGCATGTGGAAATCCTTGACAGATGTCACTAATGCAGCAGTAGCTGTAAACACAGAATGGATACAGCACAGGGCACAGGCACCACCAAGGGCATCAGTCATTCTACCCACACACACACGCACGCACACACACAGCCTCCACTGACAGCTACAGAGAGAAGCACTCCTCTGAGAAACCCTCATTTAGCCTTATTTTGCTAGGCTTTTCCTACAAAGACCAATGTGTTAAAACAATATCTAAGTCATTCATAAGGCCTTCATAGGGGCCCAGATGTACTTAGCTGGAGGTACTGGGCCATTTGGCTCAGAGAGTACACTGAGAACACACACACACTCACTCACTCTCTTTAGGGGAATTTGTTCTGCAGTGTCCAAGATTGTCCTTCCTAGGCGACCCCAGGATGGCAGTCAGTCAGTGTGAGGGAGAGGAGTGACACCTAACCAATACGTAATGGCTCTTAAAGCCATAAATATGAGCCCTGAGACGACAGCACAGATCTATGGGGCCCATTAGCTTGATTCATTCCACTACAAAAGGAGGGCCTTCTGCTGGGTAAAGTCTGGGAGAGACAGAGAGGGGTTAAGAGAAGTTTGTCAGAGGGTTGGAGTCGTGCCCTCGTGTCCTGCAGACTGGCTGGCCTGAATCCATGTATCTGTGATTAACATACCTAGGTTCAAATACTATTTCCATTGGTTGTATTTCACTGGGCAGGCTCAATCAAGCCCAGCTTTCTTATTATTTCAAAAATAATTTGAACACAGTTTTGGTGCCTCATGTCCAGCAGTATGGCAGACTAGCCCAACCCCTCTCTGTGATTAACATGAACAGGTTTGGCCCAGAACAGGCCATTAAGACTGGTGTCGCTGGCTACTCTTTACCATAGACCTAGCTAATTTAAAGTGCATTCCTGCACTTATCAAACATTCATAGCTGCTTCCCTTAAACACAGCTGTCCTGCTTTTCTTTTCATGGAGGAGAAAATGTTCACCCTGAGGACATGTCTGCAGGAAGAGAGTATGTTCACCCTGAGGACACACGTCTGTAGGAGGAGAGTATGTTCACCCTGAGGACATGTCTGCAGGACACTAATAGATTGCAAAGGGGGCGAGAGCGGAGAGACAGTGAGGCCAGTACACAGGTGCTGCTTGGTTAGGCTTGTGGAGAGGAAGAGGAGAGGAAGCTAATGTCTCTTCGCTACATCACACACACGGTGAGACAGCCGGGCGGTGAATAAATATTTCACTGTCTCTCCCCAGACACTCACTCAAATAACACATTTAGGCAGTTACGACATTAGGACACTCACACAGTGCAGTATGTCCCTCTCTGCTCCCTCTAGACACCGTGCAGTATGTCCCTCTCTGCTCCCTGTAGACAAAGTGCAGTATGTCCCTCTCTGCTCCCTGTAGACACAGTGCAATATGTCCCTCTCTGCTCCCTGTAGACACAATACAGTATGTCCCTCTGCTAACTGCTAACTGAGATGACCTAGCCTTATATTGAACCTCCACACCCCTCCTCACTCCTCCTCAGCTATCTGTCACGTGTGCTCCCTCTCCGGCCTCTAGGTCACCAGGCTACTCGTTATGGAGCACACCTGTCACCAGCGTTACGCGCATAACGACAGTCACCTGGACTCCATCACCTCCTTGATTACTTGCCCTTTATATGTCACTCCCTTTGGTTTCTTCCCCAGTCATCATTGTTTCCTGTTTTTGTTTCATGTCAGTGCACTGTTCGTGTTTCTTGTTTTGTTCATTTATGTATGTATTCACTCCCTGAACTTGCTTCCCGACTCTCAGCGTACATCGATACACTATTGCCACCCTCATCCACCCCCCTTGATTCATTTCCATGGTGATGTCATAAGTTTACACAATTGAACGTGCCAGAGCTTTTCGTGCCAGAGCTTTTCTGAATTAATCTCTTCCGTTGTGGGCTTTGCTTGTGAAACATGGATCCACTACTGCACTGTGGTCGGTTCTGTGGCACACAGACAGTAGCGGCCAATTACACTGTGGATCAATGTTGTTGACAGAGCACTCATTCATACAAAAGGTAGCGGCATGCCCAAGCTCTCCTCCCGTAGGCCATCAGGAGAAGAGTTGCTCTCTCTCTGATGGCGTGCCAAAGAAATACATTCTGTCTATATACTGCAGGGAGAGAAGGAGAGTGATCACGGGTGTGAAAGAGAGTATAGATGTGAAAAAGAGAGAGAGGAGAAGAGAGGAAAGAGAGAGATAAGAGGAGGATGAGAGAGAGGAGAGAGAGAATAGAGAGTGCGGAGAGAACACTAGACTAGAGAGGACTAGAGGAGACAGGACTAGAGGAGAGAGGACTAGAGGAGGGATTACTAGAGGAGAGGACTAGAGGAGAGAGGACTAGATGAGAGAGGACTAGAGGAGAGAGGACTAGAGGAGGGAGTCCAAACCAGGCCTTGTTAGTCTTCTACAGGCATAGTAAGCAATCTCTTCTCAGTGTTAAATATTGATACGTCATACAGGGCTGACAAAAGGGAGACAATGGTTTCAATACTCCTACCCCCTCTTTCGGCATGCTGTCTGTGCCTCCCTCCATCCATTCCTTCCTACCTCCCACCCTTCCCTTTCTCCTTCTCTCCATCCCTCCCTCCAGCCCCAAGGTCACCTGCGTCAGCCCGGGCCCTGGCTCCCTCCATCCCTCCCTCTATTCCTCCATGCCTTAACATGCAGCTCAGGCCAGCCTACCGGCCCCATGGACCACAGCTCACTGTCAGCAGGGGAATGGTAGAGAGAGAGAGAGAGAGAGAGGGGGAGGGAGGGAGAGAGAGGAGGAGGGGACAGAGAATGAGGGAAAGAGAGAGAAATGAGAGAGAGAGGGGGGGGGGCAATGATGGAGAGATAGAGATAATTACTTATTGGAAATAATTTACAACAAAAAAAACTGAGCAAACTAGAGTCCACAGAGAGTACACAGTGGCAGAATACCGGACCTCTGTGACTGACTCAAAAATAAGGAAAGCTTTGATTATGTACTGACTCAGTGAGCATAGCCTTGATATTGAGAAAGACAGCCGTAGGCAGACCTGGCTCTGTGCACACTGCCCACAAAATGAATGATATTGCAGGCGTAGTGAAATGGTTATGTTCCTAGCTCAAACAGTGCAGTAGTATCTAACAATTCACAACGATACACAAATCTAAAAGTAAAAGAATGGAATTAACAAATATATAAATATTAGGACGAGCAATGTCGGAGTGGCAATGACAAAATACAGCAGAACAGAATACAGTGTGTACATATTAAATGAGTTAAGCAGTATGTAAACATTTTTAAAGTGACTAGAGTTCGTATTATTAAAGTAGCCAGTGATTGTCTACCAGTACCAGTAAAAGATTTGGACACACCAACTAATAATTAAAGGTTTTTATTTTATTTGACTATTTTATACAATGTAGAATAATAGTGAAGACATCAAAACTATGAAATATCATATATGGAATCATGTAGTAAGCAAAAAAGTGTTAAACAAATCAAAACACTTTGCCTTGATGACAGCGTTGCACACTCTTGGCATTCTCTCAACCAGCTTCATGAGGTAGTCACCTGGAATGTATTTTAATTAACAGGTGTGCCTTGTTAAAAGTTAATTTGTGGAATTTATATCCTTCTTAATGGGTTTGAGCCAATCAGTTGTGTTGTGACAAGGTAGGGTTGGTATACAGAAGATAGCCCTATTTGGTAAAAGATCAAGTCCATATTATGGGCAGAACAGCTCAAATAAGCAAAGAGAAATGACAGTCCATCAATAATTTAAGACATGAAGGTCAGTCAATACGGAAAATTTCAAGAACTTTTAAAGTTTCTTCAAGTGCAGTTGCAAAAACCTTCAGGCGCTATGATGAAACTGGCTCTCATGAGGACCGCCACAGGAAAGGAAAAAACAGACTCACCTCTGCTGCAGAGGATAAATTCATTAGTGTTACCAGCCTCAGAAATTGCAGCCCAAATAAATGCTTCACAGAGTTCAAGTAACAGACACATCTCAACATCAACTGTTCAGAGGAGACTGCGTGAATCAGGCCTTCATGGTCGAATTGCTGCAAAGAAACCACTACTAAAGGACACCAATAAGAGACTTCCTTGGGCCAAGAAACACGAGCAATGGACATTAGACTGGTGGAAATCTGTCCTTTGGTCTGATGAGTCCAAATCTGAGATTGCTGGTTCCAAACACCGTGTCTTTGTGAGACGCAGAGTAGGTGAACGGATGATCTCTGTATGTGTGGTTCCTACCATGAAGCATGGAGGAAGAGGTGTAATGGTGTGGGGGGTGCTTTGCTGGTGAGACTGCCGGTGATTTATTTAGAATTCAAGGCAGACTTAACCAGCATGGCCACCACAGCATTCTGCAGCGATACACCATCCCATCTTGTTTGCGCTGTGGGACTATCATTTGTTTTTCAATCAGACAATGACTCAACACACCTCCAGGCTGTGTAAGTGCTATTTGGCCAAGAAGGAGAGCGCTAGAGTGCTGCATCAGATGATTTGGCCTCCACAATCACCCAACCTCACCAAACCTCAACCCAATTAAGATGGTCTAGGATGAGTTGGACCGCAGAGTGAATGAATAGCAGCCAACAAGTACTCAGCTTATGTGGGAAGTCCTTCAAGACTGTTGGAAAAGCATTCCAGGTAAAGTTGATTGAGAGAATGCCAAGAGTGTGCAAAGCTGTCGTCAAGGCAAAGGGTGGCTACTTTAATAATCTTAAATAACAAATATATTTTGATTCTTTTAACACTTTTTTGGTTACTACATGATTCCATATGTGCTATTTCATAGTTTTGATGTCTTCACTATTATTCTACAATGTAGAAAATAGTAAAAAATAAAGAAAATCCCTTGAATGAGTAGGTGTGTCCAAACTTTTGACTGGTACTGTATATAGGGCAGCAGCCTCTAAGGTGGGTTAAGTAACCTGGTGGTAGCCGGCTAGTGATGCCAATTTAACAGTCTGATGGCCTTGAGAAAGTCTCTCGGTCCCAGCTTTGATGCACCTGTACTGACCTCGCTTTCTGGATGATAGCGGGGTGAACAAGCCGTGGCTCGGGTTGTTGACGTCCTTGATGATCCTTTTGGCCTTCCTGTGACATCAGGTGCTGTAGGTGTCCTGGAGGGCAGGCAGTTTACCCCCGGTGATGCATTGTGCAGTCCTCACTACCCTCTGGAGAGCCTTACGGTTGTGGGCGGAGCCCCAAAATTGCCCTCCCTGGAAGCCTGTGTCTCAGACATCAGGAAGTGGATGGCGGCAAATGTTCTACTTTTAAACTCGGACAAAACAGAGACGCTTGTTCTAGGTCCCAAGAAACAAAGATGTCTTCTGTTGAATCTGACAATTAATCTTGATGGTTGTTCAGTCGTCTCAAATAAAACTGTCAAGGACCTCGGCGTTACTCTGGACCCTGATCTCTCTTTTGACGAACATATCAATATGTTTTTTCTTTTTTTCCATCTACGTAACATTGCAAAAATCTGAAACTTTCTGTCCAAAAATGATGCAGAAAAATGTATCCATGCTTTTGTCACTTCTAGGTTAGACTACTGAAATGCTCTACTTTCCGGTTACCCGGATAAAGCACTAAATAAACTTCAGTTAGTGCTAAACACAGCTGCTAGAATCTTGACTATAACCCCAAAATATGATCATATTACTCCAGTGCTAGCCTCTCTACACTGGCTTCCTGTTAAGGCAAGGGCTGATTTCAAGGTTTTACTGCTAACCTACAAAGCATTACATGGGCTTGCTCCTACCTATCTTTCCGATTTGGTCCTGCCGTACATACCTACACGTACGCTACGGTCACAAGGTGCAGGCCTCCTTACTGTCCCTAGAATTTCTAATCAAACGGCTGGAGGCAGGGCTTTCTCCTATAGAGCTCCATTTTTATGGAATGGTCTGCCTATCCATGTGAGAGACGCAGACTCAGTCTCAACCTTTAAGTCTTTATTGAAGACTCATCTCTTCAGTAGGTCCTATGATTGAGTGTAGTCTGGCCCAGGAGTGTGAAGGTGAACAGAAAGGCACTGGAGCAACGAACCACCCTTGCTGTCTCTGCCTGGCCGGTTCCCCTCTCCACTGGGATTCTCTGCCTCTAACCCTATTACAGGGGCCGAGTCACTGGCCTACTGGTGCTCTTCCATGCCGTCCCTGGGGGGAGTGCGTCGCTTGAGTGGGTTGAGTCACTGACGTGATCTTCCTGTCCGGGTTGGCGCCCCCCCTTGGGTTGAGCATTGGCGGAGATCTTTGTGGGCTATACTCGGCCTTGTCTCAGGATGGTAAGTTGGTGGTTGGAGATATCCCTCTAGTGGTGTGGGGGCGGTGCTTCGGCGGAGTGGGTGGGGTTATATCCTGCCTGTTTGGCCCTGTCCGGGGGTATCGTCGGACGGGGCCACAGTGTCTCCCGACCCCTCCTGTCTCAGCCTCCAGTATTTATGCTGCAGTAGTTTATGTGTCGCGGGGCTAGGGTCAGTCTGTTCTATCTGGAGTAATTCTCCTCTCTTATCCGGTGTCTTGTGTGAATTTAAGCATGCTCTCTCTAATTCTCTCTCACTTTTTCTCTCTTTCTCTCTCGGAGGACCTGAGCCTTACGACCATTCCTCACGACTACCTCGCCTGATGACTCCTTGCTGTCCCCAGTCCACCTGGTCGTGCTGCTGCTCCAGTTTCAACTGTTCTGCCTGAATGATCAGCTATGAAAAGCCAACTGACATTTACTCCTGAGGTGCTGACCTGTTGCACCCTCGACAACCACTGTGATTATTATTATTTGACCCTCCTGGTCATCTATGAACATTTTAAAATCTTGCCCATGTTCTTTTTATAATCTGTACCCGGCACAGCGAGAAGAGGACTGGCCACACCTCACAGCCTGCTTCCTCTCTAGGTTTCTTCCTAGGTTCTGGCCTTTCAAGGGAGTTTTTCCTAACCACCGTACTTTTACACCTGCATTGCTTGCTGTTTGGGGTTTTAGGCTGGGTTTCTGTACAGCACTCTGTGACATCAGCTGATGTAAGAAGGGCTTTATAAATACATTTGATTTGATTGTCTGTAGACCCTGCCACATATGTATCGTGTCTGAGCCGTTGAATTGCGACTCCACTTTGTCTCTGTACTGATGTTTTGCCTGTTTCATTGCTTTGTGGAGGGAATAACTACACTGTCTGTATTCAACCACATGCCCAGTCAACTTGCCATGGTTAAATGCGGTGGTTCACGCTTTCAGTTTTGCGTGAATGCTGCCATCTATCCACAGTTTCTGGTTTGAGTAGGTTTTAATAGTCACTGTGGGAACAACATCCCTTATACACTTCCTGATGAACTCAGTCACCGTGTCCATGTAAACATCAATGTTATTCTCAGAGGCCACCCGGAACATATCCCAGTCTACTTGATCAAAACAATCTTGATGCATGGATTCCGATTGGTCAGGCCAGCGTTGAGAGCCTAGTAGGCAGGAGAGTAGCAGTGGTCTAGTGTTTTTTCCTAAGCGAGTACTGCAGTCAATGTGTTGATAGAACTTCGGTAGCATTTTCCTTAAATCAAATCAAATCAAATTTTATTTGTCACATACACATGGTTAGCACATGTTAATGCGAGTGTAGCGAAATGCTTGTGCTTCTAGTTCCGACCATGCAGTAGTATCTAACAAGTAATCTAACAAATTCACAACAACTACCTTATACACACAAGAGTAAAGGAATGAATACGAGTATGTACATATAAATATATGGATGAGCGATGGCTGACCGGCATAGGCAAGATGCAGTAGATGGTATGGAGTACAGTATATACACATATATATATGAGATGAGTAATGTAGGATATGTAAACATTATATAAATGGCATTGTTTAAAGTGGCTAGTGATACATTATTTCATCCAATTATAATTATTAAAGTGGCTAGAGATTTGGGTCGATGGCCGAACGGCATAGGCAAGATTCAGTAGATGGTTTAGAGTACAGTGTATACATTTGATATGAGTATGTCGGATACGTAAACATTATATACAAAATTGTTTAAAGTGGCTAGTGATACATTNTTGTGCAGTCCTCACTACCCTCTGGAGAGCCTTACGGTTGTGGGCGGAGCAGTTGCCATACCAGGCAGTGATACAGCCCGACAGGATGCTCTCGATTGTGCATCTGTAGAAGTTTGTGAGTGATTTTGGTGACAAGCCGAATTTCTTCAGCCTCCTGAGGTTGAAGAGGCGCTGTTGCGCCTTCTTCACCACACTGTCTGTGTGGGTGGACCAATTCAGTTTGTCCGTGATGTGTACGCCGAGGAACTTAAAACTTTCCACCTTCTCCACTACTGTCCCCTCGATGTGGATAGGGGGGTGCTCCCTCTCCTGTTTCCTGAAGTCCACGATCATCTCCTTTGTTTTGTTGACATTGAGTGAGAGGTTATTTTCCTGACACCACACTCCGAGGGCCCTCTCCTCCTCCCTGTAGGCCGTCTCGTCAGAATGCTGTTCGCCCGTTCTCTCTCTCTCTCTCTTAAATGTGCATTGTTAAAATCACCAGCTACATTAAATGTGGCCTCAGGATATGTGGTTTCAAGTTTGCATAACGTGCAGTGTAATGTCTTGAGGGCCGTCGTGGTATCGGCTTGAGGGGGAATATACACGGCTGTGACTATAACTGGAGATAATTCTCTTGGGAGGTAATACGGTCGGCATTTGATTGTGAGGTATTCCAGTTCGGGTGAACAAAAGAACTTGAGTTTCTGTATGTTATCACAATCACACCATGAGTAGTTAATCATGAAACTTACACCTCCGCCATTCTTCTTCCCATAGAGTTATTTATTCCAGTCTGCATGATGAACTGAGAACCCAGCTGGCTGTATGGACGGGGACAGTATATCCCGAGAGTACCATGATTCCGTGAAACAGAGTATGTTACAGTCCCTGATGTCACTCTGGAAGGAGATCCTTGCCCTGAGCACATCTACTTTATTGTCCAGGGACTGAACATTAGCAAGTAATATACTCGGAAGCATTGGATGGTGTGCCCGTCTCCTGAGTCTGACTAGAAGTCCACTCAGAATACCTCTTCTCCAGGTACGAACAAAGGATCCAATTCGGAAAAGTCACATTCCTGGTTGTAATGTTGGTGAGTTACCGTCGCTCTGATATCCAAAAGTTATTTCCGTCTGTATGTAGTAACACAAAAAACGTTCTGGGCTAATAATGTAGGAAATAACACCAAAAATATATATACTAAAAAGTTGCTTAGCAGCCAGAAGCAGAGCTTCCCTATCAGCTGCCCTATCAGCTCCCTATCAGCTGCCCTATCAGCTTCCCTTTCAGCTGCCCTATCAGCTTCCCTTTCAGCTGCTCTATCAGCTTCCCTTTCAGCTGCCCTATCAGCTGCCCTTTCAGCTGCCCTTTCAGCTGCCCTTTCAGCTGCCCCTTCAGCTGCAATATCAGCTTCCCTATCAGCTGTCCTTTCAGCTGCCCTTTCAGCTGCCCTATCAGCTTCCCTATCAGCTGCCCTATCAGCTGCCCTTTCAGCTGCCCCTTCAGCTGCAATATCAGCTTCCCTATCAGCTGTCCTATCAGCTGTCCTATCT
>QNTS01002627.1:82964-119153 GCA_003317085.1 Hucho hucho
TCAGCTGCCCTTTCAGCTGCTCTATCAGCTTCCCTTTCAGCTGCCCTATCAGCTGCCCTTTCAGCTGCCCCTTCAGCTGCAATATCAGCTTCCCTATCAGCTGTCCTATCAGCTGTCCTATCTGAGCCTCCCTATCAGCTGCCCTATCTGAGCTTCCTTATCAGCTGCCCTATCTGAGCCAACCTATCAGTTGCCCTATCAGCTGCCCTATTTGAGCTGCCCTAACTGAGCTGCCATATGTGAGCCTCCCTATCAGCTGCCCTATCAGTTGTCCCATCAGCTCCCTATCAGCTTCCCTATCAGCTGTCCTATCAGCTGTCCCATCAGCTGCCCTATCAGCTGCCCTATCTGAGCTGACCTATCAGCTGGCCTATTTGAGCTGCCCTAACTGAGCTGCCATATGTGAGCCTCCCTATCAGCTGTCCCATCAGCTGCCCTATCTGAGCTGACATGTCTGTCAGCGCTATCTTTATTATATTTAATGTCTTTATTATTTTGGAACTTTTGTGAGTGTAATGTTTACTGTTACTTTTTGGATTGTTTATTTCACTTTTGTTAATTATCTATTTCCCTTGCTTTGACAATGTAAACATATGTTTCCCATGCCAATAAAGCCATTCCATTGAAATTGAAAGAGCGAGAGACACATGGACTGGTGCCAACAAAAGTGCAAAGTGCATCATAAAGTACAATGTTACTGACATCAACAGAAAACTCCAGAGAGAGGGCTGTGATAGACTAAGGATATATACCATGTTGCCTGACAGGCTGTTGTCTGCCTGAGCCAAGGGTCTGGTTAACCCGCAGGCAGCTAAAACACTCACTGACCACTGAAATACTGATTCAACACTCATGAATATCTGTAAACTAAGTAATTCCAGACACTCCAGACAGAACTCATAGACACTCCAGACACAACTCATTCTAGACACTCCAGACAGAACTCATTCTAGACACTCAAGGCAGACCTCATTCTAGAGACTCCAGACAGAACTCATTCCAGACAGAACTCATTCCAGACACTCCAGACATAACACATTCCAGACACTCCAGACATAACAAATTCCAGACACTCCAGACAGAACTCATTCTAGACACTCCAGACAGAACTCATTCTAGACACTCCAGACAGAACTCATTCTAGACACTCCAGACTCAACTCATTCTAGACACTCCAGACACAACTCATTCCAGACACTCCAGAAATAACTCATTCTAGACACTCCAGACAAAACTCATTCTAGACACTCCAGACATAAATCATTCTAGACACTCCAGACAGAACTCATTCTAGACACTCCAGACAGAACTCATCTAGACACTCCAGACAGAACTCATTCTAGACACTCCAGACAGAACTCATTCTAGACACTCCAGACAAAAGTCATTCTAGACACTCATTCTAGACACTCCAGACAGAACTCATTCTAGACAGTCCAGACACAAATCAGTATAGACTCTCCAGACACAACTCATTCTAGACACTCCAGACACAGCTCATTCTAGACACTCCAGACAGAACTCATTCTAGACATTCCAAACACAACAAATTCTAGACATTCCAGACACAACTCATTCTAGACACTCCAGACAGAACTCATTCTAGACACTCCAGACACAATTCATTCTAGACACTCCAGACACAAATCATTATAGACTCCAGACACAACTCATTCTAGACACTCCAGACACAACTCATTCTAGACACTCCTGACACAACACATTCTAGACACTCCAGACACAACTCATTCTAGACACTCCAGACAGAACTAATTCTAGACACCCCAGACAGAACTCATTCCAGACACACCAGACAGAACTCATTCCAGACACTCCAGAAAGAACACATTATAGACACTCCTGACACAACACATTCTAGACACTCCTGACACAACACATTCTAGACACTCCTGACACAACACATTCTAGACACTCCAGACAGAACTCGTCTATACACTCCAGACAGAACTATATTTAGTAATCTATTTCCTCATATGTCATCTGTCGCTATCGCATCACTTCCTCCGATTTTCCCAAGCCAGACAATATTTTCTGGAGAACGTACGTGTGAAAGAAGATGCACTCTGATATCTGATACTTGCTCAGGCTTAAAATGTGCTGTTTTTGTCTGTGTTTGTGGTTTGTTCAATGTATAAGGCTGTTAGTTTGTGTGTCGGATGGCGCTGTCAAGCTCCAGAGAGGCTCGTATGTTGAACAAAATCACTACAATTAATAAAAAGTGAGTGGGATTTATGAATAAGAGCAGATAGGCATTTAACGAGGCAAGTCAGTTAAGTACAAATTCTTATTTATCAGGACAGCCTACCACGGCCAAACCCTAACGACGCTGGACTCCCAATCACAGCCGGTTGGGATACAGCCTGGAATCAAACCAGGGTCTGTAGTGCACCTCTAACACTGAGATGCAGTACCTTAGACGACTGTGCCACTCGGGAAGGATAGATAGTTGGATTGATAGAGGCAAAGATAGAGGGATAGATAGAGGGATAGAGTGATGGACAGATAGATGAAATCTCGCCAGCGGAAGACAGGGAGCTGATTTGCACTTTGAATCCCTTCAATCCCTTCTGTCTCTCTCTGTCTGTCTGCTGCTTTGGGGAAAGTGCTGTGTCAGCATGATGCTGGAGGGGAGGAGGAGGAATATATGCCTGTTCACACTTAGTCTCTCTCTCCACTTCTCCTCGACCCCCTCTCTATATATCGCTCTCTCTTTCATTCCCTCCTCCTCTCTGTTTAACTCTCTCTCTCATTCGCTCCCTCTCCTACTCGCTGTTAATCTCTCTCTCTCTCTCTCTCTCTCTCTCTCTCTCTCTCTCTCTCTCTCCTCTACTTAACTAACAGTAAACCCTAACAAAGTCCCAATCTAGCAGTTAACTAACTACCAACCCTAACACAGTCCCACTCTAACTCCTAGCAGTTAACTTCCAACCCTAACACAGTCCCTCTGTAACTCCTACCAGTTAACTAACTACAAACCCTAACACAGTCCCACTCTGCCAGTTACCTAACTAATAACCCTAACACAGTCCTACTCTAGCAGTTAACTAACAACCCTAACAGAGTCCATCTCTACCAGTTAACTAACTACCAACCCTACCACAGTCCCACTCTAACTCCTAGCAGTTAACTTCCAACCCTAACACAGTCCCTCTGTAACTCCTACCAGTTAATTAACTACAAACCCTAACACAGTACCACTCTGCCAGTTACCTAACTAATAACCCTAACACAGTCCCACTCTGCCAGTTACCTAACTAATAACCCTAACACAGTTCAACTCTAGCAGTTAACTAACAACCCTAACACAGTCCCACTCTAGCAGTTAACTACCAACCCTAACAGAGTCCCAATCTAGCAGGTAACTACCTACCAACCCTAACACAGTCCTTCTCTACCAGTTAACTAACTACCAACCCTAACACAGTCCCACTCTAACTCCTAGCAGTTAACTACCAACCCTAACACAGTCCCTCTATAACTCCTAGCAGTTAACTAACTACCAACCCTAACACAGTACCACTGACAATTACTGCAAATACTCTCTAACCTCCACTAACACGAACACAATCACACTGACTATTGAACATATTCAGAGACTGAAAGTAATTACAAAAGGTTGTCCTCCTGTAGTACAGCTGGAGTGTTATCAGAGCACTGGGAGTGGCAGGAAAGGGTTAACTAATAACAGCGGGTTACAGCTATGAAGGAAGATAGACATTCTGAAGCGACGAGGACAGCTAAATCAACTAATTACAGCCAGTAGGGCGCTGTGTTTAAAGGGAATGTGTGTGCATGTGTGTATCCTGTGTTTAAGGGTAATGAATGTGTGTGTGCTGTGTTTAAGGGTGCTGTGTGTGTGTGTGCGTGTGTGTGTGCTGTGTTAAAGGGGAATGTGTGTGTGTGCTGTGTTAAAGGGGAATGTGTGTTTGACAATGCTCTTAGCATAGACTGTGATCTAAGCACCACTCCTGCTGCCATAATTGTGTCAGCATCTCCTGGAGAACTTCTCCCGAGTGGCGCAGCAGTCTAAGGCACTGCATCTCAGTGCTAGAGGCATCACTACAGACCCTGGTTCAATTCCAGGCTGTATCACAACCGGCCGTGATTGGGAGTCCCATAGGGCGGCGCACAATTGGCCCAGCGTCGTCCGAAGTTAGGGTTTGGCCGGGGTAGGCCGTCATTGTAAATAAGAATTAGTTCTTAACTGACAGGCCAAGTTAAATAAAGGTCAAATAAAAACATACAAATAAAATGATCTTCTTCACTCCACTCCATATATACATAGCCACTTTCCCACACAGTCTCTCTTTAACCCTCCCTCTGTCCCACCCTCCCTCCCTTCCTTCATCCCGCTATCTATCATTTATGCATTCTCATAGTGACGGGAAAAAAACAGACTTGGTAAGAAAGTGTGTTTACTACATAATTGGTCACAGTATCTTTTTTCTAAGACTTCTTCTGTTGGCTCCATATTTACTTTCCTAAATGCTCTCTGTTCTCTAACTGGGGGCCATCCTGTCTCACCATCCTGTCTCACCACCGAACCCCACAGAGGTAGTGAGTGCTGGGGATTATGCCATTCTGTCTCACCACTGAACCCCACAGAGGCAGTGAGTCCTGGGGATTATGCCATCCTGCCTCACCACTGAACCCAACAGAGGTAATGAGCCACTCTGTAGTTGGTCTAAAGAGACCAGGCAGAGAGAGTACATAAGGAGTACAGTACAGTAGCCAGGATTACAGAATGATCTGATCCTCTCAGGACATCTCTTCTGCCAAACAGTGAAGACAATTATACACTAGCTCTTCCTACCGTCTTCTTTTTTCTATCGCTCCCACCTTCCCCTCCTCCTCCCTTGTTCTCACAGCTCCCAGGTAGGGAGATGTGGTGTGAAGATGATACTGCACACACACAAACACTCACACACTCACACACACAAACTGCATTTGGGGAAATTAATTTGGGTCACCCTTCGAAGGAGCCTTGTTCCTATGGCAACCACATGCAATAATGAACGTAGGCTCATCGTTTTGATGAACACAGTTAGTCCCTGTCGCAAGGGGAGGAGGAGAAGGAGGAGGAGGAAGAGGTGGCTGGCTGTCAGAAAGAAGATGGACATCAGATACTAGAGAGGAAGGAGAAGGAGCCTAATCTCCAATATTTGAGAAACAACACAGTCCAACCACAGGTGTTGTTGTTACTCGACTGTGTTGAGTTCATTTCCGATAACGCTCTCAGAGTGAAAAATGCATGGGAGGGGCCTCATTATCACATTTCCCAGCATACTATGTTGCAGGTTTATTTTTATAATAGTTTGTTTTCATATCTATATTTGATTGATTAATTGATCTTATACTATACACAGATAAATACGTGACATTTTTCTAAATGAATCCAATCTGTAAGGGGTTGGACTTATTGCACCCGTAACTGAGTGTAGATGGTTAAGGTAATCTTGTTTGTCTAGTCCTTCACCACAGCAGTCATTCTGATATCCTCCCTCTGGCTGGATTCTGATAGGAATTACTCATCCCTTAACAAACCAGCATATTATGACTTGCAAGTCTGATGTGGCCCATGAGCCAGGATTTTGAGACAATAACTAGGCCCTAACTAAAGGATAACCAGGCCCTAACTAAAGGTCTTATGACATGTGTTCATGTGTTCAAAAAGCATTACAGCAAATAAACATGTTCTGGTGTTTATAATCTACACCAGGGGTCTCTACCAGAAGCTCACAGCCCACATATGAGTAGCTCGCCAAACAATTCTGAAAGTATATGCAATTTTAATGTGTTCCACCGCACACTGTCATAAACAAATCTCACCAGTATCAGACACCACAATCTCCCAGTTACTTTCTAATCAACGCAACATTGACATTATCACATTTTGCCTAGTTAAATAAAGGTTAAACTAAACATACAACTACATAAAATTATCCCACCCCTGGTTGGTCTCTGTTGGCTTAAAAAGCCAAACCTAATACAATATCTGCCAATTCATTTCCAGCAACGTTGCCCGTCTGTCTGTGTGGTGCACGGTAGCCAGTGATAAGCATCTTGTGGGTTGACTGAAATACTTTCCCTAAAACCTTCTCAATTAAATGTTAACTGCAAAGTACGCTTACCTGGCAGAAGTAAATCATGGGGAAGTATATTTTGCCCTGATATGAGCAGCAGCAGTACAGAACCCTCACATCAGACGGCACTTCAGATGGCACATCCCTCACTCGCTAGATGTGCAATTAAAGGGTAATTACACAAACAATTAAACATTTATTTATTTTCTTCCAGACCAAAACAAAATGGTGTTCAGATGTGATTTAAGCATTGACATGGACTCAGAACATCCTGTTTCGTTGTTTCTCTATGAACAATTGTAAATTTGAGAGTGAAAAACAAACAAAATCTAAAACCAGGAGAAATAAAACGGCATTTTTATTATAAATTATAGGGCCCCCTTTAGAGTTGTTTATTAACCAGTATTTTAGCAGGTAAATTGACAGGGAGAGGTGAAGAGAAGAATGTGCTAATTTGAAGCTAGAAAAAAATGTGTAGCTCACCATGTTTAATTTTTTAGAAAAGGTTGGAGATCCATAATCGAAACACTGTGACACGGTTTCATTGACATTCTGCCTTGACGTGTTTAGAAAGTGTTACAGAAAGGTGTTTAGTTCTGTGTTTAGATCCTAGTGGTTTTACACTGGGCTCCTGAGTGGAGCAGCGGTCTAAGGCACTGCATCTCACTGCCACTACTGACTACAGGATAAAAGATGTCTGTCACTACGGACATCCTGGTTCGAATCCAGGCTGTATCACAACCGGCAGTGATTGGGAGTCCCATAGGGCGGCGTACAATTGGCCCAGCGTTGTCCGGGTTTGGCTGGTGTAGGCAGTCATTGTAAACAACAATGTGTTCTTAACTGACTTGCCTTGGAGGAGGAGGTCCAGGCAGAGACCTTTGGATCCTCTCCTACAATTCGCTTTGAAAGCAGGAAACAAGCACAAAGGAAGACAGCTAGTTTGACAGCTAGTAATGTTTTTCGACACAACCCAAATCTGCTACAGCTGGCCTGCAGAGAGGAAGAGAGGGCAGAGACACTTTATATTTAGCTCTAGTGGCAGCAGAAGGAACTGCTGAGATGTTTCAGCCAGCCTGCCTGAGACATGGGACTCAGAGTGCTAATTGGGCCTTGCTGACAACATACTATTCAAGTTGTGGCAAACGGAGAAGAAATGACAGTCTTGTGGAGACGGTTGGTCGATAAGGAACTACACACACACACACACACACAAACACAGAGGTACATACAAATACACACACAAGCACACACATGCATACAAGTACACCGACACACACACATGCCACAGCAGGTTGGTGGCACCTTAAATTGTTTGATTTCATTCCATTCACTTACTATTAACCATTATTATGAGACGTCCTCCCCTCAGCCACCTCCACTGACACACACACGTATGTATACTGTAGTACTCTGGGAACTGGTTTATTAGGTAGTAACCCCTGGAGTATCCAGTGAAGTAACTGTACTGTAGTGCTCCGTGAGCTGGTTTTATTAGGTAATAACCCCTGGAGTATCCAGTGTGGTAACTGGATATACATTTTCCCCTGGGCTCTTATTAAAAAACTGGCGAGAGAGAGAGAGAGAGAGAGAGAGAGAGAGATATGCATGTTCTGTACATTCCTCTAGTGAAAACAACATTTTTCGTTGACTGGTCTGATATTTGTAAAACAGTAAGACAAAAATGAAAGAGTACTAATAGAGTACCCAAAGATGTGGGACGGAAGAGGGGGAGAGAGAGAGGGAGAGACAGAGAGGGAGAGAGAAAGAGGGAGAGAGAGAGAGGGAGAGAGAGAGGTAGAGACAAAGAGGGAGAGAGAGAGAGAGGCAGAGAGAGAGGGAGAGGGAGAGGGAGAGAGAGAGAAGGAAAGAGACAGAGGGAGAGGGGGAGAGAGGGAGAGAGGGAGAGAGAGTGAGTGGGTTTGTGTGGAATACGGCCACAGATATCAGACAAAGTGACTCAATTGTGGAAACTGCTGCTCTCTTTCTTTCTTCTTCAATGACTAAGGAATGATCTCTGGACCGATTTGTTATTATATATTCCTACCAATGTAGAAACTAAAGTCTCCTTGTATAGGGTGTTGCCATGGAGCAGAATGCTCCTCCATTTCCTAGCCAAAGAACATTGATAGGACAATATGGTGTCAAGTGAAAAGTAAGCCAAGTTGACAGCCTCAATGGATCATGTCTCATTCTTAGAGAAATACTTCAGAAAGAGTAACCAAAACATTAGAACAACTTGAAAGCCTTCAAGATGTATGTGTCCATCTGAAATATCCGTTATCCAGGTAGAAATACTACACTGCTGTCAGACTGATCAGAATCACTCACTGTGACCAGGATTAGCTACACTGTGCCTCGTCTTGCTCAAACAAATCCCTTCAGACACACTGAGAGCTGATTGACATGCGCATCAGTTGCATACCTCATACCTGTGCTGTCAGCAACACATGCCAGGAGTGCCCTTCCTTTGTGGGGTGGAAGTGAACCATGAACCAAGGGTTATGAGTCCGAATTAGTCACAACAAGAGGCCATGCATCCTCTTGATGCCCTGTGGTGCTGCTCTGGCCGCATCCTCAATGACACCCTATTCCCTAGAGCACATAGGCCTCTGGTCAAATGTAGTGTACTATGTAGGGAATGGGGCGCAATTTTGGATGCAGCCTATGTCCCACAGTAATGCATTCTAATCTGTCTGGTCAGTCTGTAGGGAGCCTAGGCTACATTACAGATAGTAGGATCAGCCAGGACATCTTGCAACATATCAAATCGATCAGGCACTGAGCTGAGCTGCATGCTCTGAGCATCACACAGGGCAGTCAGGGGCTGTATCCCCAAATGCACTTTATTCCCCTACATAGCGCACTACTTTTGAACAGTTCCCTATGGGCCACCCTATGGGCCCTGGTCAAAAGGTAGTGCACTATAAAGGGAATAAGATGCCATTTGGGATGCAGTAAGGGATCTTACGGTGTTAAGACCAAACAACCACCCATCCTAGCAGGCCTACGCTGGTAGAACTACTGAAGTACTGGTACTCCCTGTACATAGCTTCATTCTTGTGTACTTTATAGACGGGTTGGCTGACAATGTCACGAAAATGATGTGTGCGCGTCGATGTGATTCTGGATGGCCAGATAGCTAGCAACAATGACAAGAAGCTGCAATGTGGGGAATCACAGCTGGCTCGTTTCAGATACTTTCATCCCATCTGTTTTGCCCCATATTCGTGCACGCGTCAGATACGCTAATAAACAGCCAACCCGTCTATCCCTCCTGTTACTATTTGAATTGTTATTTTTGGGCCCTACATCATTTGGAAGGGCTTGTAAGAAAGCATTTTACGCTAAAGTATACACTTGTTGTAATCGGTGCATGATCACAACAGGTTCTGGACCAGTTCAAATCCAACCAGATCACAACAGGTTCTGGACCAGATCAAGTCCAACCAGATCACAACAGGTTCTGGACCAGTTCAAGTCCAACCAGATCAGAACAGGTTATGGACCAGTTCAAGTCCAAGCAGGGTGTCATGTCCAAATCTTCCCAGCGTGAAATAGTTCCCAATCATTCTGATTGTGTTCTGATGCTAAGTTGTGTTGTAAAATTTTTCACAGAGCAAAAATGTTCCCAGTTCAATAATTGCACGTGCGTCTCTGTGTGTGGATGGCTGAGCTCGTGCAGATGTTTCTCTCACCCTCTCACCCTCCCGGATGTTTCCCTCACCCTTTGCAATCGCAAAAAATCTCTCCTGACATCAGCACTCAGCACTTTGACGTGCGAGTCAGGGCGTTTATATGCTAACCTCAAGCGTCAACAAGCTTCTGATTGGTCAGTGTCAATACTCCTGGCCACCATTGTTTTTCGAGGTCGAGGGAGGTTGTGAGAAACATCTGCACGAGCTCAGCCGTACACATAAAGAGATGCGTGAACTGGGAACAATTTCACGCTGGGAAGATTATTACATGACACAGGGCACAAGCTTGTGGAACGTTCAGATGGAAATATATTATGTTAAACAAGCATGCCTCTGACATTTAGAATAGGGAGTCATGTCAGCTCTACTCATTAAATTTATATCGGAAAGGTTCCACAACGTTGGCCTAGTGAACATTTATTTTGTTACGTAGTTCTAGTCCAGTGCTCTGTCCATCAATGTCTCCTTATATTGTCTTTATTGTTGTTAACACTATCCCTAGCAGCGGATATGTGCAGACATATTTAATCTCTTCCTATTCCAGCCTGTTGTTCCCACGCTTCAAGATGTCCACCATTGTTAATGTACCAAAAAGTGGTGCCTGGAAAATAACCTATCCCTCAACGTCAGCAATCGAAGGAGCTGGTCCACATCGACGGGGCCACAGTGCAGAGTGTGAAAAGCTTCAAGTTCCACTGACAACCTGAAAAGGTTCATCCACACAAACAGCGTGGTGAAGAAAGCACAACAGCGCCTATTCAACATCAGGAGACTGAAGACATTTGGTATGACTACTAAGACCCTCACAAACTTTTACAGATGCACCATTGAGAGCATTCTGTCGGGCTGTATCACCGCCTGGTATGGCAACTGCACCGTCTGCAACAGAAGGGCTCTCCAGAGGGTGGTTCACTCAGCCCAACGCGTCACCAGTGGCACACTGCCTACCCTCCAGGACATCTACAGCACCTGGTGTCACAGGAAGGCCAAGAAGATCATCAAGGACCTCAGCCACCCAAGACACAGCCTGTTCACCCCGCTACCATCCTGAGGGTGAGGTCAGTACAGGTGCGTCAAAGCTGGCACCGAGAAACTGAAAAACAGCTTCTATCGCCAGGCCAACAGACTGTTAAATAGTCACTACTAGCCGGGCTCCACCCAGTACCCTGCCCTGAACTTTAGTCACTGTTTATTGCCGGCTACCACCCGGTACTCTGCCCTGCACCTTAAAGACTGCTGCCCTATGTACATAGTCATTGAACACTGGTCACTTTAATAATGTTTACATACGTTTTCTTACCCACTTTTATGTATATACTGTATTCTATTCATGGCTCATCCTATGTAACTACTACTGTACACACCTTTTCTATTTATACACTGTCTTTACTGTCTGTATACACCATTATCTGCATATATTTACATTCTGGAATCTGACATTGCTCATTATACTATTTCTAGATTTCTTAAATTCTTTATTTTAATTATTGGATTTCTGTGTATTGTTTTGTATTTTTGGTATTACTGTACTGTTGGAGGAACATAAGCATTTTGCAACACCCACAATAATACTTGCACAATATGTGTACACGACCAATCAAATTAGATTAGATTAGATTTGATTTGAAGTTCAGCAGCATGTAATGGTATTTTTCACACTCACACCCTAACACCCTGGATTGGCTAGTGGATGAGGAGAGGAAGCTGCCTGTGGTATTTTATTAAAACTAACAGAGTGTTGTACTAAAACTCCAGATTCAAATAAAAGAAGGTAGAGGGACAGGGGAAGAGGAGAGACAATGTGAGAGAGAAGGTTTATTTTGGTCTTCTATCCGTTACATTATTCAGAGATCTCATAGCAGGAAGTCAGAGAGACTTCATTGCACAGCCTCAACCCTCTCTTCTCCTCTCCTCTCCTGTCCTCTTCCTCTCCTCCTCTCTCTTCTCCTCTCCACTCTCTCCTCCTCTCCTATCATCTCCTCTCCCTTCTCATCCCTCTCTCCTCTACTCCCCTCTCCTCTGTCATCCCTCTCTCCTCTCCTATCCTCTCCCCTCTCATCCCTCTCTCCTCTACTCCCCTCTCCCCTGTCATCCCTCTCTCCTCTACTCCCCTCTCCTCTCTCATCACTCTCTCACCCTGAATATATAAATATTACTGCACTTTAGGGCTAATTAAATGTTGTGACCTTTGGCTATTAGTATAAATTTCAACATGAAAAAGTCACAGTCTCAATGGGCATGACTGCTGACTGATGGAGGAATCGGCTGTGGACTCTTTGTTGGCCTATTTAATGGTACAAAGAGACCCACCACCTCATGCAACTCATTCACTCCCCTTACAGAAAAAACACCTGATTTCACATGTGGAAAATCACATGATGTCTCATGTGGAAAATGACATGATTTCTCATGAAATGTCACATAAACACATGTGATCACGTTTCCACGCGTAGTTTTCTGTTATCACATTGTTCTTTACATGTTGTCACCTGCCATCACACTTCACAGACGATCACACGTGATCACATTAAACATTTGTTTTTTGATCACTTTACATGTTTTCACGTGAAATTCATGTGGTTTTGCCGTAAAGGTCAAAATTACAGTAAAAACATTTATACAACTATATGACATCCTGGCCTGAGTCTATATGGGATATTAGTCTGCCTGTCTGTCTGAAGGAAGGTATCTGGTCGAGACCAGATAAGAGCTTCACACAAAAGCACAACGCTACAGGAGAATATGGTGAGAATATACCATGCATGGCCTCAGACACAGTCTCAGGACAATGCACACACACACACACACTCAACGACTCTCAACTCTCCATCAATAACTCTCGGTGAACAACTCTCCATCAACAACTCTCCATCAACAATTCTCCATCAACAACTTACCGTCAACAACTCTCTGTCAACAACTCTCTGTCAACAACTCTCCATAAACAACTCTCTGTGAACAACTCTCCATCAACAACTATCCATCAACAACTCTCCATCATCAACTCTCCGTCAACAACTCTGTCAACATTTCTCCATCAACAACTCTCTGTCAACAACTCTCCGTCAACAACTGCTGATTGCATTTCCTGGTGGTGAGGGATATAAAAATGTTTTGCTTCTACAGTAGATTGGGTAATGTATAATGTATTTCCTTCAGTAAGCAACAACAGTAGTCTGAGTGTCTCCAATCTCCTCTCCCCGAGACCAGGTACACCTAAAAGAGCTGGATCAGCAGTTTCCAGAGACGTGTAGAGAGAGAAGGGAGGAGACAGCACACTGTGTTCGGTACCTCACTGTGCTACCCTCCTCTACCTCAGGCGAGCAACATTTATCTTTCTGTGCTACCGTCCTCTACCTCAGACGGGCAGTATCCACCTCAATTATTATTGAATAAGGCTGTGCTCTGTCACTAAGATAATTATTGAATAAGGCTGTGCTCTGTCATTAAAATTATTATTGAATAAGGCTGTGCTCTGTCACTAAGACAATTATTGAATAAGGCTGTGCTCTGTCACTAAAATGCCACTGTAGTGTGAATGAAGCCTCTGTATGGAAGAGATTCAACGTGTGCAGAAAGAAACTAAAAGAGCAAAATGATAGTATTTCCCATAATATTGGAACGCTGAAAATGGTAGTATTTTCTATAATATTGGAACACTGAACCAAATTGTGCTCCAAAAGCTGGCTGCTATTAGTCTAGCAGACAATATATATTTTACCTACTTGCTGCTTCCAGCTTTATTCAAAATCAGAATCACCTTTATTCATCAAGTACATTTAGTCTGACTTTAACTTGGTGATATGGTGCTGCTAGTGATATACAACATTTAGAGACAGAACACAGACAGCGGAGTTTAAACAAAGTTTACATACATGATATACAACTATATGAAAATGTGTATATATAGAGGTCCATGTTCTACACTACATACAAGACATTACCTCATTTATCATGTCATTATAGTGTTACATTTTCTATGCCAGTCACAATGACACCCATTCACAGGTAGTATCTCAGAAGGTTATTTCAGCAGCTGCCCTGCCGAAGTATAACACAGTTTCTTCATTTCCCACGTAACCTGTGTGAGGTGCTTTTAGTCCACCAGCGAATTGGTTGGGTGAAAATCTAATTAAAAAGCTCTTCATGTTCTAATGTGATTTCCATAGCTAAATAACAGATCTTTCAGAGTGTTTTTGTTGTTGTTCAAATCACTGTAGAAGTTCACTGTGTTTACCAGTGATATACAAACTTGATATACAACTCTACTCTAGGTGAAGTAACTTGATTAATAGTTGAATGTCCAAATAACATAAAGAAATTGCATCCACAACTTTCCTTAAAATTTTTTATTCACATCCCATTTAAATCCATATCAATTCCAGTATTTTATATACATTTAAAATATATTTACCCAAAGTTCACAACTCGCTATCTGGCAATATTTGGAAATATGAGATATTGATCACATGCTAATAAATACAATTAAAAATGAAAGCCACTCAAAAATCACACACCCCTCCGCTGTGACTCGACCTCCATGACACTCCATGGCACATTAATACATTTCAGCCCTATGGTCAGCCCTTTGTTCAGCCCTTACATTTTTCATGGCCTGCCTATTGATCCCCTGATCAATCACCCTGAACACATACTGCATGAAAGAATGCATTGTGGCAAGGGGTGAAGAACACGAACACATATACACACACACACACACACACACACACACACACAATGAAACAGAACTGAGAGAAGAGCTACGGCATGCCCAGAAACTCGTGACTGTAAATGATCTCTTACACAACGCTTAATGGCAGCTAGAACTACTCAAGGTCAGCCTATATTAAGACTTGCCCCTCATAGAAATCCACTCCATATGGATAACTCATTGTCAATGTACTCAAAAAGGCCTTAACTCAGACTGGTTTCAAGAGAGAGCGAGACACACAAACAGATACACGCGCACACACACACACACACACACACACACTCTGGCGGGCATCATAGACAGAATTAGAGCAGTGTCCAGCAAGGCTCTGAAATAACGTGGGAGCCAGAGATGTCTGAAATAACGAGGGAGCCAGAGCTGTCTGAAATTACGAGGGAGCCAGAGATGTCTGAAATTACGAGGGAGCCAGAGATGTCTGAAATTATGAGGGAGCCAGAGATGTCTGAAATTATGAGGGAGCCAGAGATGTCTGAAATTATGAGGGAGCCAGAGATGTCTGAAATTATGAGGGAGCCAGGGCTGTCTGAAATTACAAGGGAGCCAGAGATGTCTGAAATTAGGAGGGAGTGTGGCTTCATGGGCAGGTTAGCATTTTCATGGGTAGAAAAAGGAGGAAAGGAGAAAAAGAAGGAAATAAAAATAGTGAGAGAGGAGGAGCATGGCATTATGGGGGAGAGAAAGGGAAAAAGCAGGGAAGGAGAAAAAAGAAAAAAGCCTTACATAGAAAGAGATAAATGGCGAAGCTTCTCAGTGGATTCCAAGCAAATCAAATCCATTTTAATTTGTCACAAGCGCCGAATACAACAGTGAAATGCTTACTTACAAGCTCTTAACCAACAATGCAGTTTTAAGAAAAATAGATATAAAATAAGAAATAAAAGTAACAAATAATTAAAGAGCAGCAGTAAAAGAACAATAACGAGGCTATATACAAGGGGTACCGGTACAGAGTCAATGTGCGGGGGCACCGGTTAGTTGAGGTAATTAAGGTAATGTGTACATGTAGGTTGAGTTAAAGTGACTATGCATATATAATAAACAGAGAATAGCAGCAGTGTAAAAGAGGGGGGGGGGGGGGGGNGGGAACAATGCCAATTGTCTGGGTAGCCATTTGATTAGCTGTTCAGGAGTCTCATGGCTTGGGGGTAGAAGATTTTTCGATTTAGACTTGGCGCTTCGGTACCACTTGCCGTGTGGTAGCATCTGATTCATCTGACCACTTTTTTATAGACCGAGTCACTGGTTCTTTCTGCTTTAGCGTGTAAGCAGGAATCAGGAGGATAGAATTATGGTCAGATTTGCCAAATGGAGGGTGAGGGAGAGCTTTGTATGCATCTCTGTGTGTGGAGTAAAGGTGGTCTATAGTTTTTTTCCCTCGGTTGCACATTTAACACGCAGATTTAAGTTTCCCTGCATTAAAGTCCCCGGCCACTAGGAGCGCCACCTCTGGATGAGCGTTTTCCTGTTTGCTTACGGCTGTATACAGCTCATTGAGTGCAGTCTTAGTGCTAGTATCCGTTTGAGGTGGTAAATAGACAGCTACAAAGAATATTGATGAAAACTCTCTAGGTAAATAGTGTTGTCTTCAGCTTATCATGAGATACTCTATCTCAGGCGAGCAAAACCTTGAGACTTCCTTAGATATTGTGTACCAGCTGTTGTTTACAAATATACATAGACTGCCACTCCTTGTCTTAACAGAGGCTTCTGTTCTATCCTGTAAATACAGTGTATAACCTGCCAGCTGTATATTATTCATGTCGTTGTTTAGCCACAACTCGGTGAAACATAAGATATTACAGTTTTAATGTCCCGTTGGGAGGATATACGTGCTTGTAGTTTGTCTATTCTATTATCCAATGATTATACATTGGTTTATATGACCGATGGTAAAGGAAGATTACCCACTTGCCACCGGATCCTTACAAGGCACCACGACATTCCTACCCGATATCTCCGTATTTTTCTCCTGCGAATGACGGGGATGAGGGCCTTGTCGGTTGACTGGAGTAAATCCCTCTCATCTGACTTGTTAAAGAAAAATTGTCTTTCAATACGAGGCGAGTAATAGCTGTCCTAATTTCTAGAAGCTATTTTTGGTCATAAGAGACGGTGGTAGAAACAAAATAACGCAAAAAAACACACACAATAGCACAATTGGTTAGGAGACTGTAAAACGGCAGCCATTCTCTCCGGCACCATCATAGATCCATCATAGGCAGCAACACTTCCTCTGTGATGTGGGATTTCAGGCAGAAACACTTCCTCTGTTATGTGTGATTCCAGGCAGCAACACTTCATCTGTGATGTGGGGTTCCAGGCAGCAACACTTCCTCTGTTATGTGCGATTCCAGGCAGCAACACTTCCTCTGTGATGTGGGATTCCAAGCAGCAACACTTCCTCTGTGATGTGGGTCACAGCTCCTACCGTGTTGAGAGTCATACTAAGACCTAATGAATTTTAATGTATCTTAAAATAGACCAAAATAGAGCAGAATCAATATGGGTTACTGTCACTGTAAAAACACCTCATGGGTTACTGTCACTGTGAAGACCACACGATGGGTTACTGTCACTGTGAAAGCTACATGATGGGTTACTGTCACTGTGAAAACTACATGATGGGTTACTGTCACTGTGAAAGCCACCTGATGGGTTACTGTCACTGTAAAAACACCTCATGGGTTACTGTCACTGTGAAGACCACATGATGGGTTACTGTCACTGTGAAAACTACATGATGGGTTACTGTCACTGTGAAAACTACATGATGGGTTACTGTCACTGTGAAAACTACATGATGGGTTACTGTCACTGTGAATACTATGAAGGCCACATGATGGGTTACTGTAACTGTGAATACTATTCAAGCCACATGATGGGTTACTGTCACTGTGAATACTATGAAGGCCACATGATGGGTTACTGTAACTGTGAATACTATTCAAGCCACATGATGGGTTACTGTAACTGTTAATACTATTCAAGCCACATGATGGGTTACTGTAACTGTTAATACTATTCAAGCCACATGATGGGTTACTGTCACTGTGAATACTATGAAGGCCACATGATGGGTTACTGTCACTGTGAATACTATAAAGGCCACATGATGGGTTGATGTCACTGTGAATACTAAAAAGGAAACATGATGGGTTACTGTCACTGTGAATACTATAAAGGCCACATGATGGGTTAATGTCACTGTGAATACTACATGACTGAAAAGGATCAGGTTTACGAGGTGAATCTGTTTTTATAGCGGAAATACTTATCTGGGGATGCTTGGGGTTATGAGTGTTGAGTGACCTCCCAATACCCTATGGTGGTTTTTATGGGTTGTTGGTCGTGAATTACTACCCAACAAACACATACACACACGGATGCAAAAGCGCACGTACAAATGCAGGAATGTGCACACATGCATGCAAACATTATACACCCACACACAAACACACACAGGCGTGTGCATGAATACACACATTCACAAATGCGAGCACACACATAACATCTAACATAACTTACAGCCTGATTTCACAAGCCAAGGAACGTCGTAAATGTATACTATGTGTATGAGGAGAAGTTGTTTGGAATGAGTGCATTCCTTTTAAAAAGAGAGCAAGACAGAGAAAGACAGAAAGAGCAAATAATAGCAAGAGATAAGAGAGATAAGCAGCCCAAAAAATATAAAAAACAAAATGTCCCAAGTCAAGTCTGCTACTGCTGATACAACCACCAGGACCCTGTCTGGTGCTAGTCTTAATCCTGCTGATACAACCACCAGGACCCTGTCTGGTGCTAGTCTTAATCCTGCTGATACAACCACCAGGACCCTGTCTGGTGCTAGTCTTAATCCTGCAGACACAACCACAAGGTCCCAGTCTGGTGCAAGATCTAATCATGATGATACAACCACCAGAACCCTGTATGGTGATAGTCTTAATCCTGTTGATACAACCACCAGGTCACTGTCTGGAGCTAGACTTAATCCTTCTGATACAACCACCAGGCCCCTGTCTAGCGCCAGTCCTAATCATGCTGATACAACCACCAGAACCCTATATGGTGATGGACTTAATCCTGTTGTTACAACAACCAGGTCACTGTCTGGTGCTAGTCTTAATCCTGTTGTTACAACCACCAGGACCCTGTCTGGTGCTAGTCCTAATCCTGTTGTTACAAACAACAGGTCCCTGTCCGGAGCTAGGCTTAATCCTGCTGATACAACCACCAGGTCCCTGTCTGGTGCTAGTCTTAATCCTGCTGATACAACCACCAGGACCCTGTCTGGTGCTAGTCTTAATCCTGTTGATACAACCACCAGGTCCCTGTCTGGTGCTAGTCTTAATCCTGTTGATACAACCACCAGGACCCTGTCTGGTGCTAGTCTTAATCCTGTTGTTACAACCACCAGGTCGCTGTCTGGTGGTAGTCTTAATCCTGTTGTTACAACCACCAGGTCCCTGTCCGGTGCTAGTCTTAATTCTGCTGATACAACCACCAGGTCCCTGTCTGGTGCTAGTCTTAATCCTGCTGAGACAACCACCAGGACCCTGTCTGGTGCCAGTCGTAATCCTGTTAATACAACCACCAGCTCACTGTCTGGTGCTAGTCTTAATCATGTTGTTACAACCACCAGGACCCTGTCTGGAGGTAGTCTTAATCCTGCTGATAAAACCACAAGGACCCTGTCTGGTGCTAATCTTAAACAGTTTAATACAACCAAAAGGTCCCTGCCTGGTGCCAGTCCTAATCATGTTAATATAACCACCAGGACCCTGTCTAGTGCCAGTCCTAATCATGTTAATAAAACCACCAGATCCCTGTCTCGTGCTAGTGTTAATCCTGCTGATACAACCACCAGGACCCTGTCTGGTGCTAGTCTTAATCCTGTTTTTACAACCACCAGGTCCCTGTCTGGTGTTAGTCTTAATCCTGTTAATTGAACCACAAGGTCCCTGTCTGGTGCTAGTCTTAATCCTGCTGATACAAACACCAGGACCCTATATGGTGTTAGTCTTAATCCTGTTAATAGAACCAAAAGGTCCCTGTCTGGTGCCAGTCCTAATCCTGTTGATACAACCACCAGGACCATGTCTAGTGCCAGTCCTAATCCTGTTAATACAACAACCAGGTCCCTGTCTGGTGCTAGTCTTAATCCTGTTGTTACAACCACCAGGATCCTGTCTGGTGCCAGTCTTAATCATGTTAATACAAACACCAGGACCCTGTCTGGTGCTAGTCTTAATCCTGTTGTTACAACCACTAGGACCCTGTCTGGTGCTAGTCTTAATCCTGCTGATACAACCACCAGAACCCTGTGTGGTGTTAGTCTTAATCCTTCTGATACAAACACCAGAACCCTGTATAGTGTTAGTCTTAAACATGTTTATAAAGCCACCAGGACCCTGTCTGGTGCTAGTCTTAATCCTGCTGATACAACCACCAGGTCCCTGTCTGGTGCCAGTCTTAATCCTGGTAATAAAACCACCAGGTCCCTGTCTGGTGCTTGTCTTAATCTTTTTGTTACAACCACCAGGACACTGTCTGGAGCTAGTCTTAATCATTTTGATACAACCACCAGGACCCTGTCTCGTGCTAGTCCTAATCCTGTTGATACAACCACCAGGAACATGTCTAGTGCCAGTCCTAATCCTGTTAATACAACCACCAGGTCTCAGTCTGGTGCTAGTCTTAATCCTGCTGATAAAACCACCAGGTCCATGTCTGGTGCCAGTCTTAATCCTGTTAATACAAACACCAGGACCCTGTCTGGTACTAGTCTTAATCCCGCTGATACAACCACCAGAACCCTGTATGGTGATAGTCTTAATCCTGTTAATACAACCACCAGTTCCCTGTCTGGTGCTAGTCTTAATCATGTTGTTACAACCACCAGGACCCTGTCTGGTATTAGTCTTAATAATGTTTTTACAACCTCCAGGACCCTGTCTGGAGCTAGTCTTAATGATGATGATACAACCAAAAGGTCCCTGTCTAGTGGCCGTCCTAATCCTGTTAATAAAACCACCAGGACCCTGTCTAGTGCCAGCCCTAATCCTGTTAAAACAACCACCAGGACACTGTCTGGTGCTACTCTTAAACCTGCTGATACAACCACCAGGACTCTGTCTGGTGCCAGTCTTAATCCTGTTAATACAGCCACCAGGTCCCTGTCTGGTGCTAGTCTTAAACCTGCTGATACAACCACCAGGACCCTGTCTGGTGCCAGTCTTAATCCTGTTAATACAGCCACCAGGTCCCTGTCTGGTGCTAGTCTTAACCATGTTGTTACAAACACCACGTCCCTGTCTGGTGCTAGTCTTAATCCTGTTACAACCACCAGGACCCTGTCTAGTACCAGTCTTAATCCTGATAATACAACAACCAGGACCCTGTCTGGTGCCAGTCTTAATCCTGTTGTTACAACCACCAGGACCATGTCTGGACCCTTTCTGTGTGTGTGTGTGTCTGTGTTTGTGTGTGTGTGCATCTGTGTGTGTGTCTGTGGATGTGTGGATGTTTGTGTGTGTGTGTGTCTGTGTGGTGTCTGTTTTTGTTTTTGTGTGTGTGTGTCTGTGTCTGTGTGTGTGGGTGTCTGTGCATGTGTATGTGTGTGTGTGTGTGTGTGTGTGTGTGCGTGCGTGCGTGCGTGCGTGCGTGTGTGTGTGTCTGCGTCAGTGTGTGCCTGCGTCTGTGTGTGTGTGTGTGTGATAGCCTTCAGATCTCATTCCACGGATTACATTTGAACAGAGTATCACAGTGAATGGGGAACCACAGATCAACTCCCACTTTATTTTTATTACTTTCGGAGCGGTTTCCATTTTGCTCCATTATGAAACATGAGATTGGCCCCTTGCTCAATGTAAAGTTATAAGATACACTACATGACCAAATGTATGTGGACACCTGTCGTCGAACATCTCATTCCAAACTCATCGGCAATAATATGGAGTTGATCCCCCTTTTGCTGCTATAACAGCCTCCACTATTCTGGGATGGCTTTCCACCAGATGTTGGAACATTGCTGTGGGGACTTGCTTCCATTCACAAGAGCATTAGTGAGGTCAGGTACTGATGTTGGGCGATTAGGCCTGGCTCGCAGTCGGCGTTCGTATTCATCCCAAAGGTGTTTGATGGAGTTGAGGTCAGGGCTCTGTGCAAGCCAGTCAAGTTCTTCCACACCGATCTCGACAAACCATTTCTGTATGGACCACGCTTTGTGCACAAGGGCATTGTCATGCTGAAACAGGAAAGGGCCTTACCCAAACTGTTGCCACAAAGTTGGAAGCACATAACCGTCTAGAATGTCATTGTATGCTGTAGTGTTAAGATTTCCCTTCACTGGAACTAAGGGGCATGCCCGAACCATGACAAACAGCCACACACCATTTTTCCTCCTCTAACAAAGTTGGCACTATGAATTGGGGCAGGTAGCGTTCTCCTGGCATCCGCCAAACCCAGATTCGTCCTTAGGACTGCCAGATGGTGAAGCGTGATTCATCACTTCAGAGAACGCATTTCCACTGCTCCAGAGTCCAATGGCGGTGAGCTTTACACCACTCCAGTTAACACGTGTCATTACGCATGGTGATCTTAGGCTTGTTTACGGCAAGTTTGCATCCAGAGGAAATTTGGAACTCGGTAGTGAATGTTGCAACTGAGGACAGACAATTTACTCTGCAAACAAGAAGCAACAAATCAAACCCTTGTATTTATTCCCTCAACAGACAGTTTCGCTCGACACCACCAGACTCACAGATTTACATTAGCATGGTTAGTTTGGTTAGTCCGCCAGACAATGACCATAGGAGTTGGCAAGACAGACTGGGTTTTACTGCTGAACTGACAAATGAATGAATCAGTACTTGGACTTCTGGGCCACTCAATAACCCACTATAGATTCAAAAAGTACACTGAGTGTACAAATCATTAAGAACACCTGCTCTTTCCATGACGTAGACTGACCACATGAATCCAGGTGAAAGCTATGATTCCTTATTGATGTCACTTGTCAAATCCACTTCAATCAGTACAGATGAAGGGTAGGAGACAGGTTAAAGAAGGATTTTTAAGCCTTGAGAAAATTGAGACATTGATTGTGTCTGTGTGCCATTCAGAGGGTGTATGGGCAAGACAAAATATTGAAGTGCCTTTGAAAGGGGTATAATAGTAGATGCTGGTTTTTCAAGCAAGCTAAACTATTTCCTGTGTCTGTCAAGGATGGTCCACCACCCAAAGGATGTCCAGCCAACTTGGCCAAGCATTGTAGTCTTCCAGCCAAGCACTGGAGTCTTCCAGCCAAGCACTGGAGTCAACATGGAAATTGCACACAGTGCAATTTCTTAATTCAGAACAAATGGTGTCTAAACATAAAGTATCCTTTCCAATATGTGTCTCTCTCTTTTATCTCTTTTATTCTAATCACCATATAACTCTGTCCATCCTATTATTCTAATTATCCTATAACTCTGTCCACCCTATTATTCTAATTATCCTATAACTCTGTCCATCCTATTATTCTAATCATCCTATAACTCTGTCCATCCTATTATTCTAATCATCCTATCACTCTGTCCATTCTATTATTCTAATCATCTTATAACTCTGTCCATCCTATTATTCTAATCATCCTATCACTCTGTCCATCCTATTATTCTAATCATCCTATAACTCTGTCCATCCTATTATTCTAATCATCTTATAACTCTGTCCATCCTATTATTCTAATCATCCTTTCACTCTGTCCATCCTATTATTCTAATCATCCTATAACTCTGTCCATCCTATTATTCTAATCATCTTATAACTCTGTCCATCCTATTATTCTAATCATCCTATCACTCTGTCCATTCTATTATTCTAATCATCCTACAACTCTGTCCATCCTATTATTCTAATCATCCTATAACTCTGTCCACCCTATTATTCTAATCATCCTATCACTCTGTCTCTCTCTCTCCTCTTGTCCCTCTAAACTTGTCTCTCTCATCTTGTCCCTCTCCTCTTGTCCCTCTCCTCTTGTCTCTTTCCTCTTGTCTCTCTCTACTTGTCCCTCTCCTCTTATCCCTCCCCTCTTATCCCTCTCCTCTTGTCGCTCTCCTCTTGTCCCTCTCCTCTCGTCTCTCTCTTCTTGTTTCTCCCCTCCTGTCCCTCTCTCCCACTTTTCTCCAGGTTCATCTCTATGTAGGTGATGGCTTTGATATGGAAGGTTTGGGAATCACTTCCTTTTAGGTGGTTGTAGAATTTAACGGCTCTTTTCTGGATTTTGATAATTAGCGGGTATGGGCCTAATTCTGCTCTGCATGCATTATTTGGTGTTCTATGTTGTATACTGAGGATATTTTTGCAGAATTCTGCATCTCAATTTGGTGTTTGTCCCATTTTGTGAATTCTTGGTTGGTGAGTGAACCCCAGACCTCACAACCATGAAGAGCAATAGGTTCTATAACATATTCAAGTATTTTTTGCCAGATCCTAATTGGTATGTTGAATTTTATGTTCCTTTTGATGGCATAGAATGCCCTTCTTGCATTGTCTGACAGAGCGTTCACAGCTTTGTGTAAGTTACCTGTGGCGCTGATGTTTAGGCCAAAGTATGTATAGTTTTTTGTGTGCTCTAGGGCAACGGTGTCTAGATAGAATTTGTATTTGTGGTCCTGGCGACTGGAGCTTTTTGGAAAACCATTATTTTGGTCTTACTGAGATTTACTGTCAGGGCCCAGGTCTGGCAGAATCTGTGCAGAATATCTAGGTGTTGCTGTAGGCCCTCCTTGGTTGGTGACAGAAGCACAAGATCATCAGCAAACAGTAGACATTTGACTTCAGATTCTAGTAGGGTGAGGCTGGGTGCTGCAGAGTTTTCTAGTGCCCTCGCCAATTTGTTTATACAAATGTTGAAGAGGGTGGGGCTTAAGCTGCATCCCTGTCTCACCCCATGGACCTGTGGGAAGAAATGTGTGTGTTTTTTGCCATTTTAACCGCACACTTGTTGTTTGTGTACATGGATTTTATAATGTTGTATGTTTTTCCCCCAACACCACTTTCGATCAATTTTGTATAGCAGACCCTCATACCAAATTGAGTTGAAGGCTTATTTGAAATCAACAAAGCATGAGAAGACATTGCCTTTGTGTTGGTTTATTTGTTTGTCAATTAGGGTGTGTAGGGTGAATACGTGGTCTGTCGTTCGATAATTTGGTAAAAAGCCAATTTGACATTGGCTCAGTACATTGTTTTCACTGAGGAAATGTACGAGTCTGCTGTTAATGATAATGCAGAGGATTTTCCCAAGGTTGCTGTTGACGCATATCCCACGGTAGTTATTGGGGTCAAATTTGTCTCCACTTTTGTGGATTGGGGTGATCAGTCCTTGGTTACAAATATTGGGGAAGATGCCAGAGCTAAGGATGATGTTAAAGAGTTTTAGTATTGCCAATTGGAATTTGATGTCTGTATATTTGATCATTTCATTGAGGATTCCATCAACACCACAAGCCTTTTTGGGTTGGAGGGTGTTTATTTTGTCCTGTTGTCACGACAGCTAGGAGTGGTGGGTGTGGAGTCAGGCGCAGAGAGCAGGGTGTAGGGAAAAATATTCCTCTTTAATGCGGCGCGTAAATATAACGCCCAAAACACAGCAGGCGCACACAAAACAAAGGCGGCCCAAACAGGACGAGAGAACATGCCAAAATACACAACAGCCGAACGGCCACCAAACAAACAGAGAAACAAGCCCGCACGAAAGGAGGCGGGCTTGACCGGCTTAACTTCTTAGGGAGTAGCGCACGAGGTGACCGTTTTGGAGAGCCTGGCGTGCCCAAAGTAAAATGCCTCCCATTCAGGCCCAGAAAATAGGATATACACATATTTAGTACCATTGGATAGGAAACACTCTGAATTTTCTAAAAGTGTTAACCATTTGTCTGTGAGTAAAACAGAACGGATATGGCAGGCGAAACCCCGAGGAATTTCTGTCCTGGAAAAAGTGGTTTTGACACATTGCTCATTTGGAACCCCTCCCTCATGAAAATGCCCTTATAAGGGCATATGAATGCAGTACCTATCACTTCCTCTGGATGTCAACAGTCTCGAGACTGTTTTGATGCTATTAGAGCAGAGAAGAAGAGGAATCAGGAAGTGTCCCCAGAGATGTCAATAGAAGAGGACGCGTGCTTTCGCCAAGCGCGCTCTGTGGTTTTTTCCTTTCTTATAGCCCAGTTTATATTCCGGTTTAATTATTATAGTCAATATACATAAAAGTGTTCCTAAGGATACATTAAAAAGGATGTTTGATTGTTCTTGGACAAGTTTATAGGTATAAGTTTAACGTGTTCTCTTCACGTTTCAATGGACGAGTGGAGGCTGTAGTTTCTGATTATAACGCGCCAACCAAACGGAGATTTATGGATATAATACATTACTTTTTCTAACAAAAGAACCATGGATTGTCTTCGATGGACACTTGGGAAGCCAACAGCAGAAGTTCTTCAACAGGTAATTGATTTGTTTTCGCTGTGAAATGTGTTTTGTGTGAACCGTGAAGGCTAATGAATTCATGGTAATGGGAAAAATAGTGAAGGTGCTACCCTCAAACAATCAAATCTGGTGCTTTCGTCGTAAAGCCTTTTTGAAATCTGACAACGCTGTGATATTGCCAAGAAACAGAGCTTTTGATGAGTATGAAAGACTTGTATATTGATGAATGTTTAATAATTCAACTTTGGGATTTTGAATTTGGCGCCTTGCATTTCACCTGGTAGTGTCGGGAGTGGGGCGCTAGCGCACCACTGATCCCTAAGAAGTTAAATAGCCCTAGAAAATACAAACACAAAAACAGGTGCAAACAATAAGAAAAATCAACAGAAAGAAAAGGAGGATTGGTGGCAGCTAATAGGCCGATGACGACAACCGCCAAACGCCGCCCGAACAGGCAGAGGAGCCACCGTCGGTGGAAGTCGTGACAGTACCCCCCTCCTGACGCGCGGCTCCCGCAGCGCGCCGACAGCGGCCTCGAGGACGACCCGGAGGGCGAGGCGCAGGGCGATCCGGGTGAAGGCGGTGAAACTCCACCAGTAGTGACGGATCCAAGATATCCGCCACCGGTACCCAGCACCTCTCCTCCGGACCGTACCCCTCCCAGTCCACGAGGTACTGCAGGCCCCTCACCCGGCGCCTAGAGTCCAGAATGGAGCGGACTGTGTACGCCGGGGACCCCTCGATGTCCAAAGGGGGGGGGGCCTCCGGCACCTCACCTTCCTGCAGGGGACCAGCTACCACCGGCCTGAGGAGAGACACATGAAACGAGGGGTTAATACGGTAGTAAGATGGAAGCTGTAGCCTATAACACACCTCGTTTATCCTCCTCAGGACTTTAAATGGCCCCACACACTGCGGCCCCAGCTTCCGGCAGGGCAAGCGGAGGGGCAGGTTCCGGGTCGAGAGCCAGACCCGGTCCCCCGGTGCGAACACGGGGGCCTCACTGCGGTGACAGTCAGCGCTCCTCTTCTGCCGCCCACCAGCCTGTTTTAGTGATTCCTGGACGGCTCTCCAGGTCTCCTTTGAGCGCTGCACCCACTCCTCCACCGAAGGAGCTTCAGTCTGGCTCTGATGAATTGGTGCCAGGACCGGCTGGTAGCCCAACACGCACTGGAACGGTGACATGTTTGTGGAGGAGTGACGGAGTGAGTTCTGCGCCCCCTCCGCCCATGGGACGTACCTCGCCCACTCACCGGGCCAGTCCTGGCAATATGACCGCAGAAACCTACCCACCTTCTGGTTCACTCTCTCCACCTGCCCATTACTCTCAGGGTGAAAACCTGAGGTCAGGCTGATCGAGACCCCCAGACGCTCCATAAACGTCCTCCACACTCGGGACGTGAACTGGGGGTCCCGATCAGAAACGATGTCCTCAGGCACCCCGTAGTGCCAGAAGACGTGGGTAAACAGGGCCTCCGCAGTCTGTAGGGCCGTAGGGAGACCGGGCAACGGGATAAGACGACAGGACTTAGAGAACCGATCCACAACAACCAGGATCGTGGTGTTCCCCTGGGACCGAGGAAGATCAGTGAGGAAATCCACCGACAGGTGAGACCACGGCCGTTGTGGAACGGGGAGGGGCTGTAACTTCCCTCTAGGCAGGTGTCTAGGAGCCTTACTCTGAGCGCACACCGAACAGGAGGAGACATAAAACCTCACGTCCTTAGCTAACGTGGGCCACCAGTATTTCCCCCTAAGACCCCGCACTGTCCTCTCAATTTCCGGATGACCCGAAGAGGGTAGCGTATGAGCCCACCGAATCAATTGGTCACTAACACCAAGCGGCACGTACTGGCGACCTACAGGACACTGAGGAGGCGCAGGTTCCAACCGCAGTGCCCGCTCGATGTCCGCGTCCACCTCCCATACCACCGGTGCTACCAGACATGACGCAGGAAGGATGGGAGTAGGCTCGATGGAGCGCTCCTCGGTGACAGCGCGTCGCCCTTAGTATTCTGGGAACCTGGCCTATAGGAGATCTTGAACTGAAAGCGGGTAAAAAACATGGCCCACCTAGCCTTCCGCGGATTCAGTCTCCTCGCTGCCCGGATATACTCCAGATTATAGTTACGCTCCGCCGGACCGAGCTTCCTTGAAAAGAAAGCGCAGGGACGGAGTTTCGGTGGCGTTCCAGAGCGCTGTGATAGCACGGCTCCAACACCAGCCTCAGACGCGTCCACCTCCACTATGAACGCCAAAGAGGGGTCCGGATGAGCCAGCAAGGGAGCGTTAGTGAACAGCTCCTTCAAACAACTGAAAGCTCTGTCCGCCTCCGCCGACCACCGCAAACGAGCCGGCCCCCCCTTCAGCAGTGAGGTAATGGGAGCAGCCACCTGGCCAAAACCCCGGATAAACCTCCGGTAGTAATTGGCAAACCCTAAAAACCGCTGCAACTCCTTTACCGTGGTCGGAGTCGGCCAATTACGCACGGCTCTAATGCGGTCACACTCCATCACCACCCCAGAGGTGGAAATGCGATACCCCAGGAAGGAAACGGCTTGTTTGGAAAACACACATTTCTCCGCCTTGACGTACAGGTCATGCTCCAGCAGTCGCCCAAGTACTTTGCGCACCAGCGACACATGCGCGGCGCGTGTGGCGGAATAGATCAATATATCATCTATATACACCACCACACCCTGCCCGTGCAGGTCCCTGAGAATCTCATCCACGAAAGATTGAAAGATGGCTGGAGCATTCTTCAACCCATACAGCATGACGAGGTACTCATAATGGCCAGATGTAGTACTAAACGCTGTCATCCACTCATCTCCCTCCCGGATACGCACCAGATTATATGCGCTCCTGAGGTCCAGTTTTGTGAAGAAACGCGCCCCGTGAAATGATTCAACCTCTGTAGCAATGAGAGGTAGCGGGTAACTAAATCCCACTGTGATGGCATTTAGACCTCTATAATCAATGCACGGCCGCAGACCTCCCTCCTTCTTCACAAAAAAGAAACTCGAGGAGACGGGTGATATGGAGGGCCGAATGTACCGCTGTCCCAGAGATTCAGTGATATAGGTCTCCATAGCCACTGTCTCCTCCTGTGACAACGGGTACATGTGACTCCTGGGAAGTGTTGCGTTTACCTGGAGGTTTATCGCGCAATCCCCTCGTCAATGAGGTGGTAATTTGGTCGCCCTCTTTTTACAGAAGGCGATAGCCAAATCGGCATATTCAGAGGGAATGCGCACAGTGGAAACCTGGTCTGGACTCTCCACCGTTGTGGCACCGATGGAAACTCCTTCACACCTACCTGAACACTCCTCTGACCACCCCTGGAGAGCCCCCTGTTTCCAAGAAATCATAGGGTTATGCTTAGCCAGCCAGGGAATCCCCAGCACCACTGGAAACGCAGGTGCATCAATGAGGTATAGACTAATCCACTCCCCATGACCCCCCTGCGTTATCATGTCCAGCGGAACCGTGGCCTCCCTGACCAGCCCTGACCCTAACGGTCGGCTATCTAGGGAGTGCACGGGGAAGGGTTGCTCTATCAACACTAGCGGAATACCTAGTCTCAAGGCGAGTCCGCGATCAATAAAGTTCCCAGCTGCGCCTGAATCGACTAGCGCCTTATGCTGGAGAGAGGGAAAAAACTCAGGGAAAGAGATTAATACAAACATGTGACCAACAGGGAGCTCTGGGTGAGTCTGGTGCCGACTCACCTGGGGTGACCGAGCAGTGCTCTGCCTGCCCTCTCGATTCCCAGAGGAGCTCCTCCAGCACCGATCAGCAGTGTGTCCTCTCCGACCACAACTGGTGCAGGAGGAGCCTCCTCCACCGGTTCCCCTCGATGCCGCCCCACCTAACTCCATAGGGATAGGAGCGGAAGGCCCGGGAGGTGGGACGAACAGGGCCCTTCCCGACCGTCCGCGAGCCGCCAGCAGGTTGTCCAGTCGTATGGACATGTCGATCAGCTCATCGAGGGAGAGGGTAGCGTCTCGACAAGCCAACTCCCTGCGGACGTCCTCCTGGACACTACAACGGTAGTGGTCGATCAGGGCCCTGTCGTTCCACCCCGCTCCAGCAGTCAGGGTCCGAAACTCCAGTGCGAAGTCCTGCGCACTCCTCGTCTCCTGTCTCAGGTGAAACAGCCGTTCACCTGCCACGGCCCGGAAACGGCGGGCGAACCCCGGGTAGTGGTCCCTGGCGGAGTCTGGGCTATCCCACACTGTGTTGGCCCATTCTACCCGTCAGACAGGAGACGAGGGCGCTCACGCTCTCCTCCCCAGAGTGAGTCGGGCGGACGGTGGCCAGGTATAACTCCAACGAGCAAGAACCCCTTACATCCAGCCGCCGTCCCATTGTACTCCCTAGGGGGGGCGAGACGAAGCGAGCTGGATCCGGACGCCGCCGGAGGAGTCTGTTGAGGCGGGGAAGGTTCGGGGGGCGAGGGAAAGAGACCACTCCTCTCCCGTCGGTCCATTCTCTCCATCATCTGGTCCATTGCTGACCCGATCCGGTGGAGGACGGTGGTGTGGTGGAGGAGTCAGGCGCAGAGAGCAGGGTGTAGGGAAAAATATTCCTCTTTAATGCGGCGCGTAAATATAACGCCCAAAACACAGCAGGCCCACACAAAACAAAGGCGGCCCAAACAGGACGAGAGAACATGCCAAAATACACGACAGCCGAACGTCCACCAAACAAACAGAGAAACAAGCCTGCACGAAAGGAGGCGGGCTTGACCGGCTTAAATAGCCCTAGAAAATACAAACACAAAAACAGGTGCAAACAATAAGAAAAATCAACAGAAAGAAAAGGAGGATCGGTGGCAGCTAATAGGCCGGTGACGACGACTGCCGAACGCCGCCCGAACAGGCAGAGGAGCCACCGTCGGTGGAAGTCGTGACACCTGTAGTTCATTCAAGGTAATTGTAGAATCAAATGGGTTCTGGTAATCTTTAATAGTTGATTCTAAGACTTGTATTTGATCATGTATATGTTTTTGCTGTTTGTTCTTTGTTATAGAGCCCAAAAGATTGGAGTAGTGGTTTACCCGTACATCTCCATTTTGGATAGATCATTCTTTGTGTTGTTGTTTGTTTATTGTTTTCCAATTTTCCCAGAAGTGGTTAGAGTCTATGGATTCTTCAATTACATTGAGCTGATTTCTGACAAGCTGTTCCTTCTTTTTCCGTAGTGTATTTCTGTATTGTTTTAGTGATTCACCATAGTGAAGGCGTAGACATGTTTTCCGGGTCTCTATGTTTTTGGTTGGACAGGTTTCTCAATTTCTTTCTTAGATTTTTGCATTATTCATAAAACTATTTGTCATTGTTGTTCATTTTCTTCAGTTTTCTATTTGAGATTGTTAGATTTGATAGGGAAGCTGAGAGGTCAAATATAATGTTAAGATATTCTACTGCCAAGTTTATACCTTCACTATTACAGTGGAACATTTTATCCAGGAAGTTGTCTAAAAGTGATTGAATTTGTTGTTACCTAGTTGTTTTTTGGTAGGTTTCCAAACTACATTCCTTCCATTTATAGCATTTTTTAATATTACTCAGTTCCTTTGGCTTTGATGCCTCATGATTGAGTATTGCTCTGTTCAAGTAGACTGTGATTTTGCTGTGGTCTGATAGGGGTGTCAGTGGGCTGACTGTGAACGCTCTGAGAGACTCTGGGTTGAGGTCAGTGATAAAGTAGTCTATAGTACTACTGCCAGATGAGCTATAGGTGTACCTACCATAAGAGTCCCCTCGGAGCATACCATTGACTATGTACATACCTAGCATGTGACTGAGCTGTAGGAGTTGTGACCCGTTTTTGTTGGTTATGTTGTCATAGTTGTGCCTAGGGGGACATATGGGGGAGGGAATGCTGTCACCTCCAGGCATGTGTTTGTCCCCCTGTGTGCTGAGGGTGTCAGGTTCTTGTCCGGTTCTGGCATTCATGTCGCCACAGACTAGTACATGTCCCTGGGCCTGGAAATGATTGATTTCCCCCTCCAGGATGGAGAAGCTGTCTTCATCAAAGTATGGGGATTGTAGTGGGGGGATATAGGTAGCACACAGGAGGACATTCTTCTATGTTAAGATAATTTCCTTTTGAATTTCTAGCCAAATGTAAAATGCTCCTGTTTTGATTCATTTAATGGAGTGAGTTAGGTCTGCTCTATACCAAACTAGCATACCCCCTGAGTCCCTTACCTGTTTCACACCTGGTAGTTTGGTGGATGGGACTACCAGCTTTCTGTAACCTAGAGGGCAACCAGTGGGTCCGTCTCCTCTATACCAGGTTTCCTGTAGGTTTTTTGTAGGATGACAATGTCTCTCTCGCTTTCTCTCTCTCTCTCTCTCCTCTCTCTCCTCTCTCTCTCTCTATATATATATATCTCTCTCTATCTCTCTCTCTCTCACTCCTATTTCCCTCCAGTATGAAGCCTTCTCTCTCTCTGTCACTCTTAGGGAACAGGGAGCAGGAACTCTCCATGCTGCAGTGTGATTTATTTAACCAGGCCTGTCTCCAGAGAGTGAGCTGTTATTCTCTCCCCCCACCAGTAAATGCAATCTCACCACTTGTCATTATTTAAGCCCCTATTTGCCTCCAGAGGCACAGGCACCATGGGTCATCCAGACGCACACGCACACAGACACAGAAACACACACACACACCTTTCCTGCCAACAACAGTGTAGGTCCTTCAGTAGCCTAGAATGTTTTGCACTTAAGCTGAATGAATAGCACATTGCAGGTGCATCACAAATATAACAACAATTTATCTTGTTGTTGTTGCTCTCCTACATTCAGTGAGCCATTGTAATTACTGATTCAGAAAATGGAAAACAGATTGTAATTAATATTATTAAATCGGTTCGTAGCATATTTAAGTGATAATAATAGAATATTTGGAGTTTTGTTATGCCTTTTGTATTCCCATCAGAAACAAATGCAGTGTATTGTTCATCACAGCATAACTTCTGGGATAATGAAAATGGGTTATGTTATGGCCATGGTATGGACTACGTTGAGGAGTAGACAGGAGAGACAGCGTTTAAATAAATACAGCACTGATAATCCAATGTGTCTCTATGACAGACAGTCTGTGGGGGCGTGGTTTGGCTCTCTTTCTAACCTGGCAGGATCAACAGGCGGAGTGATACATTCCAACCTGGCAGGATCAGCAGGCGGAGTGATACATTCCAACCTCGCAGGATCAGCAGGCGGAGTGATACATTCCAACCGGAAAGGATCAGCAGGCGGAGTGATACATTCAAACCTTTGAAGGATCAGCTGCCAGGGTGATACATTCAAACCTGGCAGGATCAGCAGGGAGGGAGGAGGCAGGCAGGTGGAGTGATCTGACTGAAGGGGCTACTTCTCAGGGCTAATTACAGCACATGGTTGCCAGGCAACATCAGTAATCTAGGCCCTAGAGGTCTAGAGGCAGCCAGAGTGGAAGAGTCCAGTCTGAGCCAGCCAGTCAGCCAGCCATTCAGTCAGCAAGCACCCCCCCCCACCACCTTCAATGTATCAGTCTGAAACTTGGCATACACACTACTGTCATCTTGTGGACAACATCTAAATTACACCTAGAATCCTACATCACTGTCTGGCTTTTCTCTTGCATTTCAAAGATGATGCAACACAAAAAAAAAAGTTATCTTATCATGCAAAACATGTCTAGGGCCAAAATCTATTTAAAATCAGACCAACGTTATGTCACAATGCTAAGTATGTCCATGGCCATGATCAATTTAGAATCAGACCAACATTACCAAGATGGCACCGGAGAACAAGGCTGACGTTTAACGTATTCCTAACCAATTGTGTTTTTTTGTTAGTTTCTTTGCATTGTTTGTAACTTATTTTTCTTCTTATTTTGTACTTAATGTTGCTACTACCGTCTCTTATGTCCGAAAATAACTTCAGGACATCAGGACTGCGATTCCTCACCATGGACTGTCAGAATCCTTTTTTTCCTTTAATGTGCCTGACGTGACTGATATACTGCTTCCCGGGAACCGGCCCAGATCCCTATGATTTGTGTGAAGAGAAGGCGGAGAAAAAGGAGCCTGGAGGGCGGACTGCCTTCTGAGAATACATAGGAGATCAAATAAACCCCCACTTCCTTCCATTCTGCGAGCAAACGTGAAAACTTTGGAAAATAAAATCAATGATCTACGCGGAAGAAAAAACTACCAACGGGACATTCAAAACTGTAATATCTTATGCTTCACGGAGTCGTGGCTGAACGACGACATTATCAACATACAGCTAGCTGGATGGTAACACGCTGGATCGGCAGGACAGAACAGCAGCGTCTGGTAAGACAAGGGGTGGCGGATAATGTATTTTTGTAATTAACAGTTGGTGCACAATATCTAAGGAAGTCTCGAGGTTTTGCTCGCCTGAGGTAGAGTATCTCATGATAAGCTGTCGATAAGCTGTCGACCACACCATCTACCTTTCATCTGTATTTTTCGTAGCTGTCTACATACAACCACAGACTGATGATGGCACTAAGACCGCACTGAATGCGCTGTATTCCGCCATAAGCTAACAGGAAAACACTCACCCATAGGCGGCACTACTAGTAGCCGGGTACACAGAATGGAAAATATTCTGCGATTCCTCTGATGACATTGAGGAGTACACCACATCAGTCATTGGCTTCATCAAAAAGTGCATCGATGACATCCACCCCACAGTGACCGTACATACATACCCCAAACAGAAGCAATGAAATACAAGCAACATTCGCACTGAGCTAAAGGCTAGCGCTGCCACTTTCAAGGAGTGGGACTCTATCCCGGAAGCTTATAAAAAATCCCACTATGCCCTCCGACGAACCATCAAACAGGAAAAGCGTCAATAAAGAAATAAGATTGAATCGCACTACACCAGCTCTGACGCTCGTTGGATGTGGCAGGGCTTGCAAACCATTACAGACTACAAAGGGAAGCACAGCCGAGAGCTGCCCAGTGGCACGAGCCTACCAGACGAGCTAAACTACTTCCATGCTCGCTTCGAGGCAAATAACACTGAAACATGCATGAGAGCACCAGCTGTTCTGTAGGGCTGTGTGACCACGCTCACCGCAGCCAACGTGAGTAAGAACTTTAAATAGGTCAACATTCACAGGGCCACAGGCCCAGACCAACTGGCAAGTGTCTTCACTGACATTTTCAACCTCTCCCCGTCCGAGTCTGTAATACCAACATGTTTTAAGCAGACTACCATAGCCCCTGTGCCCAAGAACACTAACGTAACCTGCCTAAATGACGATCGACCCGTAGCACTCACGTCTGTAACCATTAAGTGCTTTGAAAGGCTGGTCATGGCTCACATCAACACCATTATCCCAGAAACCCTAGACCCTCTCCAATTTGCAAACCACCCTAACAGATCCACCGATGATGCAATCTCTATTGCACTCAACACTGCCCTTTCCCACCTGAACAAAAGGAACACTTACGTGAGAATGCCATTCATTGACTACAGCTCAGAGTTCAACACCATATTACCCTAAAAGCTCATCATTAAGCTAAGGATCCTGGGACTAAACACCTCCCTCTGCAACTGGATCCTGGACTTCCAGGATGATAAAGCTTACCTAACACAACTAGAGGACTAGACGAGATGATAAAGCTTACCTAACACAACTAGATGTTAGATAAGAGGATAAAGCTTACCTAACACAACTAGAGGACTAGATGAGATGATAAAGCTTACCTAACACAACTAAAGACTAGACGAGATGATAAAGCTTACCTAACACAACAAAAGACTAGACAAGATGATAAAGCTTACCTAACACAACTAGAGGACTAAATGAGATGATAAAGCTTACCTAACACAACTAGATGTTAGATAAGAGGATAAAGCTTACCTAACACAACTAGAGGACTAGACGAGATGATAAAGCTTACCTAACACAACTAGATGTTAGATAAGAGGATAAAGCTTACCTAACACAACTAGAGGACTAGATGAGATGATAAAGCTTACCTAACACAACTAGAGGACTAGACAAGATGATAAAGCTTACCTAACACAACTAGAGGACTAGACAAGGTGATAAAGCTTACCTAACACAACTAAAGACTAGATAAGATGATAAAGCTTACCTAACACAACTAAAGGACTAGATAAGGTGATAAAGCTTA